>WBMV01002340.1:958999-1093787 GCA_013396655.1 Campylorhamphus procurvoides
AAAAAAAAAACAAGCAAAAAAAAAAACCACAACAAAACATTAAGCACTTAGAAAAATTGCATCAATTTTTTTTTATATAAGTGGTGATTTATCACCATTTCTGTGGTTTTCCACCTATCAACGATGCTGTGAGGATAGTACACCAAGAAAAGACCTCTACAATGAGAGCTATAATTTCCCCTCTCCCCTAGGATCTCAGGCCCTTATACCAATTCAGCCATTGTTTAAAAGTAGTTTTGTGCTTCTCACTTTTGGCCCTGATTGAGAAAGAATTGTGTTCATCCCACCCAGACCGTGCTGCAGTGAATTGATGTTCTGCAATCAGAGATTGAGCCAGAAGCAGAGTCCTAATCTGAGTTTCTCCAGTATTATTTTGGCATCTCAGACACTATAGATCTGTTGTGAACCCTTATTCACTCAATAGCATCTTTAATCTCATATGAAAAAGTGCACCATGGACTTTCTTTTAATAAAAATACTCTAACAGGAAATAAATAGCAATGCTATCAAAATACGAATTAGAAAGATGATTAATGTTTTTCAAATACTCAATTTATTCTCTTTCTCTGTTTTTACTTTAAAAAGCAAGCCATGATCCCCAAACCTTTTTAACTTTTTGGTATTGTAGTGTCAGGGTCTGGTTATCATTTGAGTTGCAGAATCTAGTGACACTACTGACACCAGTAGACACTAGTTGAAATCTTTATTCACTAAGCACCAGCGTTTAATGCTTCAAACTCTGCAAATCAGAATTTGTATGTTTAAAAATTATACAAAGCACATGGGAAAGCAGAATCAGATTCGTGAGTTCTGTTTATTACCAGGAATGAAGCATTAGAGCAACTTTGAACAGACTGAGTGCAGAAATATACAGTGCTTTGCAAGACAACAAAAGTTAATCCAAGATACTTTATCCAAATTTATGTAAATGCCAGCAGATATGATTGACATGTGAAGAACATTTCACATTTAGTCTAGTTAAGAATCTCCATCATTAGCATAATGCCATATGGCATTACTTCCATTTATTTCTATTTCCTTTCAATGGAAATTTTGAAAAAAAATCATATATTCTATATCTATAATCTGTTGTCAACCTTCATTGAAGTGTATTCCTCAATGGCATACTTACCTGCTTAAATTGGTGCATGAATGTCTCTGGGTCCAACAGTAACAGGTCAGTATAGATAAATCTTGGTAATTTTCAATGTCTTGGTAGTGCAATTTAAATTATAAAGGAGGCTTCAGTTTTGATTGACAAAATCCCCTAATATCTACTTAACTTCACTGTGCAAATTTACCCAACAGGCTTAAGTTTCATGTTGACTATTATGTGTCCACAAAGTTGCACCCTTTAAAGGCAGACTCTTCACAACTTTAGCCTAGGCAACTAATATTTAAAAGTAAAAGCATGAGCTGCAAGACAGTAGATACCATGCAATTCACACACACACACACACACAAAAGAAATTAAAAATTAGTCTATTAAATTTGTCTTGATTAACTGTTATAAACAGAAGAAATGGATTTTACAATGAGTTGTTTATTTGTCTGGAGGACTATAGGTAAATTAATGCTTTTAGAAGAGTAATGTCTATTGGGAATCAGTAACTTATAAATCCTAACCAAAGAAAATGTTGTAATTGGAAAAAAGTTTAATTACCTATAAAGTGATCATTCCAGTATGCTGGACAGATTTCTTAATTCCATCAAAGGCAAGATTCCTTAAAAAGCACTTAATATACCAGGACCTCAATTATATGTGTATATTAATCTTATAGAACAAGATCCACATACAGTGAAGTTATAAGACTTCCACTCAGCTTTCTCAACACTCTTTCCCAGGGGCAGAAAAGAAAAACACTTTAAAGACGAACATCAATGTCCTAATTTTACAGGTTGGAAGAGAAAGAATTAAGAATTATACATCTGGTGCCAGCAGCGAGTTAAAACATGCAACCCATGGTTTCATGGAAGTGAATTTAGAGTTCACAGTTTAATCACAGCAAGATGTCATCCAGGAGTTTAAAATACTTGGTACTGACAAAGGTGCTGATAAAGTAAGTTAAAGCCTGACTGACAACAGTTCTATTATAATTAATTTGTAAATAAATATCTTCTCTAGACTCTGGGTTTAATAAAATATTTAATTTTCAGGGTAGATTGAAGCTGTAACATTTTATCTTCACTAGTGAAACACTTCATTCTCTTCAGATTAGTGTTCATAAAGATCGTGTTTCTACACATCTATCAGGAGATGAACAGGATTGTTATCAGAAATCTTGATTATTTAAATGGAAAAGGATTAATTTCTATTCAAAATTATTATCTCCCTCTGTAGTAGATTTAACTGGACATACTTGAATAATGGGGGTTTGCTGTTGATTAAGGTTTCGCTTTTAGTGTTCTCAGACCAAGAGAGAAATCCCATGTACCGAGAGTATTGATATCTACAGTGTTATTTAAAACCCCGTACCTCCGATACTTGGTCCACTTCTGTGTGGTTCACAATGTGCTGAAATCTGTAAGGTGATTGCCTAACAGAGGTATTGGACTGAAGGGTAACATCCCACAGCAAGGTGACTGCCTTGTTTCTGGCATCATTTCAGATTAACTCTAGCAGAAACATCCAGGAATTAATAGCTGAGATCAGTACTGCCTTGGCCAGGAAAACAACTAAATGAGCTTGCAGATCTCTACTGCATTTAACTTTCAGGATTATATAGAAAATGAACCCACTGCAAATAAGGGCTTAGCACTGCCAGAAGTCAGGTTGGACTGAACAAATAAGAGTTGTGTTTTGCCTGTCTTTCAAGTGCTAGGAATTAAAATTTACTTTCAATCCATTATCTCCTGGCTGGAAAATATAATTAAATGTTACACGGCATCTATTTTCATGCTGGAGAATGGGAAAGAGGAACAAAATCTTTCTACATTCAGAATAACAAATCAACAAAACAATAACAGAAACTACTTATTGTTTGAAGGTTATTCCGTCATATGCACATAATGATCTTCTAAGGACTTCTCTCTCATCAAAGAAGCTTAGTAGTTTACATCACAGTTGTCAGTTGACCAATGCTAAGTAGGCATGCATGGAAAATTACTAGAAAAGAGTTCTCTCTCTCTCCTCTTAATCATAAATCTGAAAGGGAAACAAAATCGGATGAGTGATAAGAGCCTTCGGAAAGTACACAGACAGCTACACAGAAAGTACATGGACATAGGTGGCCATTTTTGTCTTATTCTTCCCTTTTCCATCTTTAAAAAAGTCTCCTTTTAAAGAAAGAGTCTTTTTTATTGCATTTAAGCTTTCCTATTTCAATCCCTTTTGTTGCCACACCATTCCTAAGTGGTTATTTTCCTCCTGAAAAACACAAGCATCGGAGAGATTTAGGTAAACAACAATCTCAGTTTCAGGCAAGGAATGCCCTCACCACATAACACAATGATCAAAATATAATACCCTCCATGGGCAGTTACAAGGTTCATCCATGTAATTTCATGGATAATTGCAATTTCACCTTCTGAAGAGCACCTACAGCTTGTGGGAATGCTATGACAACCTTGTCCCACTGGAAATATCACCATTGCAATGACCTGAATTCTGCCATGGCTGTTGTGAGTTCTGTCTGTCTTCCCCATCTCCGCTCCTTAATTCCCACTTCTCTTAAAATGATCTTTTGTCAAAGTAATATTATTTTTTTTCCTTTCTTTTTCCCAAGTTATTTGATTTCTGTATCCCACGTAAGAGAAAAGAAAAAATGCAATGCCAGTCACTCCCTGAACTGGCATGGATTTCAATATTGCATACCTGTGAAATTTAAAAAACAATGATAGATTTGATTACCTGCTTGAATAATTTCTATTCTCTTTTTCAAAATTCCATCTGGGTTAGTTACAATGAAGGAAATGCAAAGATCATCATCTTCCAAAGTGCTCCTGATTAAAGATGAGGACTTGCCGTGCTGGAAGCACTTTCAAAATAAATTCTTCCATTGTATTTGTCTTTTCTATGAATGCCATAGATTGGATGCAAGACAGCTGTATTCTCCTTATGAGTCACATTGATTTTCACTCAGGATATCTGGATTATCACAGCTTTATATATATACATATACACACACACACACATTGCAGTTTCACCATCTCAGTAAGTTTTACAGATGAATCCACAAACTATGCTTCCACATTGGCTAAAACACACACAGAAATTCAGTTTCAGAACTAACATAATTAAAAATTGAATTTGTAGAGAAAAACAGAGACAACTTTGGCAGCGCTATGATCAAAGCAGCAAAGAAAAAGTTTTCTAATGAAAAACCAAATCCTACAAATTATTATTATTTCTAAACTGTGAATATCATTGAACAGCTAAAATTTGTCTGAGCCCCACAGTAACACACTTGTGAATTGTGCTCAAATCTGTCATGATATGATAAAAAAAGGAAACCTGATAGCTAAGATAAGAAAGTAACTTTGCTTCTACAAAGCTGGAGGTCAAAAATAAAAAGAACTGTGTGGCCCATCTCAAGGAACACTGCAAACAGTGACTACATTGTGACACAGTTTTACTTAATCTCTGCACACCAAGTACCTCTCTCACAGGGTGTTTTTACTTTCGAAATACGAAAAACACCCTGTGTTTTTTAGTTCACATTCTAAGAAACACCAGGTTTGAGGCCTCAGTGCAGTTGCATCAGATTTTCTAAATTCCTACAAAATCCACATCAGAATGAAGTTTTTATTAGTAACGAATCTACAGCAATAAGCATAAGTACTATGATGAAACAGGGATCTTTAGGTTTCATCACCAGAAGAGAACAGAATTCTTCCATGCCATGTATCCAAAATGAACAGAGTTTTTCAGACACTGCAGTTCAACATTAATCCATTATTCAGGGAGTACAAAATATAAAGAGAAGATAAGAGACTTCCTATACATTACAGGTCATAATTCTGTGACTAGTTATAAAAAGTAATGTCTTAAGGTCTGAGAATTTACTCATGATAACATGTCATGAGGTATTATTTTGGGATCAAAATTATGCAGCTTGAAAATTCTTGTTCAAAGGTGTAAGAATCCTGAATATTCGTGACTCATGTTGAAATTTGTCAAAACAAGCCTCATTTTTCCATTTTTTTAATGGATGTTTCCTTGGGACACCTGCACACATTTTTGTGCCTCAGCAGACCATAATTTTATGGAGCTGCTTAAAATTGGAACAATATAACTGATTTGGTGTCAAAACTAAGCTTGAATCAATTCATTAAAATTCTCAAGCGAATAAACAAATACAATTTGAACAATATTAATTTCAGGTGAATAACAGCTTGCATGAGCTTGAGCAGGACTCAGCATTAGACCTACTTAAAATACTTTCCACAATGCAACAATGTGTCTGGAAAAAAAAAACCCGCATATATTTATCTCCGTAGTGCTAGGCATGTTTTAGGATAATATAACCTAGAGTATTTTCCTACTTGATTGATTCTGTCATTTTCCATATTTCAAATTACTCCATTTTTCCACTTCCCAGTTCTAACTGGGAATTCCCCATTGTTGCAGTTGCTCTTATTTCTACTCTGCCTTGTCAATAGACAGAATCCACCAAATGATGAAGTAATAAAAAAATTACACTCTATACCACTTTTTAACTCAAAAAGATGTACTATCTGAATGCATTTACTTTTAGAAACCAATAAAAGGTAATGTATTTAAACAAATATATTAATAATATCTCTTTTTGTTAAAAAATTAGAAAAATAAAATTATGAAGGTTACTTTTCACAATCTCTTAAGCTGTCATGATTCTTGTGTTCCTTCTATCTACAAAAGTTTTTACAGAAATTTGAATAATTTTCTTATTATGGAGGGCAACTTTCTGAAAGAGAGTAGATCTGAGTTTCAGTGTGAAAAGGCAATAAACCTTGACTTTTCTTTCTTTTTTTCTTTCCTCGTGATTTTTTGCTTTAAGCAGTGACTTCCTATTTTTTCCTGTGTGGGAAGTCATGTTCACAGCTGTAGGTAAGTGCAATTGTTGTTCATAATGTATTTTCTGAACAGGCTTGGGGTTTTGTTTTACGAAGAATTTGTATACTTGGAATTAATAGAATCACAGAATCGTAGAATGGCGAGGGTTGGAAGCAACCTTAAGGAGTGCCTGGTTCCAAGGTTGCTCAGGGCCCCACCCAACCCCCCCTTAGGCACTTACAGGGATGGGGCATCCACAACTTTTCAGGGAAACCTGTTCCAGTGCCTCCTTACCCTCACAGATTCGCCAGATGTGTTACAGATCAAAAAGATTTCTAAAACGTAAATAAATATTATATGCAAAATCTTTTCTTAAGCCTGAGCTTACTTTTCCAAATTATATTTAACAAAACTGATTCCTCATTAAAATGTCTATTGATCTTGTCTCTTCATTAGTGCATTGTTTTTATTTATTTCAATTACTTCAATATTCTGAGAATTTCCTCAAATACTGGAACTTCAGAGCAGTGCAAACTTTGAGGATTAATAAAGTCTTACAACATGACCAGTTTTTTTAAAGCTTCTTCATGATTTCTAAGAGTATTACTTGGATTTTAATTGAGCAATTGAAATTGTCCTGGGCAATCCAAAATCTGGATTTACAAGGAAAGCACAGATATTCAATAGTCCATCTGATGCTCAGTATAAAAATCCAAATAGAAGATAATTGAGTAGGAGACTGAGCCCGGTTTTATTTGCATGACAAAGTTATCTTTTCAAATAGATCAAAAGATTAACTTACACTTAGCTTGTCTCAGGAAACAGAGAAGTATTACTGATAAGAAAAACAGGAAATGGGAAGCTTCAGATACTATACTGCAGATTTTGAATTGGAAAAGAAAGAATTTATGAGTCAAATGTGTCAGGTTCCTGGACACTGCATGATATTGCAGCCTTTAAACATGTTACACTGAAACTATATGGATGTCACATTTAAAACTTTGACTTCCTTGGTTAGCAGTTCTCAAACTGCAGTTGCAGAAGAGGCATAAAAAAATTACCTCTCTAATTTGAAATACTATTCTTTATGCAAAAAACATATTCATACAGTAGTTTACAGATGAGTGGTGTTTCACAAAATCTAAAATGGAATGGAAAATATAAACATACGTTAATTTTTTTTACTATTATTATCATTACAAATGAATTTTTTTACACATCTGGTTTGTTTAACTAAAGCTAAAATAAGGTATTCAGGAAGTCTCCAAAGCAAAGATATATTCCCTTAAATGAAAATTATTTTTCGCTTATCTGCCTGCACAGATGAATTGCAATTTTATTGCTCTGAATTTCATGCTCCATTCCATTTCTCCCCATCTGGCATTGAAAGAAAAACAGAAGTTAAGAAATAAATTTCTAACCCCACATGATGACTACATATTGATGATATCTTAATGTCTAAGGACATTTATTTGCTCTACAGCAAAGTTACTACAAATGTCAGGAATTTTTGGCCAGCTAGTCAGTGTCCCTCATCGTGCCTGCTAAAAAAATAGCCTGTAACCAGAGCACTAGTGGGTCTCCCTCTAAAGGCTGCAATTCAAGTGCCCTCAAGAGAGCAGTAGAAATCCCCTATAGAGACATGGGTAACACACCCACAAACCACAAACCTGAAAGCTGAAGGCACTTTTAAAGTTTATTCCACTGGTATAATTTGGGAGCAGGCACATAAAACATTTTTACAGAAGATGTAACCTATAAAAAATAAACTAAAAAGGTAAATACACAGCACCCTACCCACCTGGGCAGTGGATGGATCAGAGCATTTATTGTAAGGGTATTGTGCGGCCCCCTGACTTTTAGCCTCTCCTTGTTCCTCCCTTACCTCTAACCCTCTTTTCTCCCTACCTCTCCCAGCACTGCAAGGCTGGAAAAATCCATGTATCTCTAATTATCTGTGGATACGAGACTCACAACAGCAGCAGCGCATTTCACAGTCATTCCATCACTTGAACAGTTCCTTGATCTCTGCCTCTCTGTGCTTCTGCCCATCTTTCGCCACATCCCAGTTCTTCTTTCCAGTTATCCAACTTTCCCTCTATCCTTTGAACCCCAAAGCAAGGAAAGGGAATGCTCAAGAACAAGATGTATTTAACTAACAGTTGGCTAAATGCCAATTACAGTTTGACAACAAAAGAAGCACAGTGGAATTTTCCAGTTGAATTTACAACTGTAGGATGTGGTTTAAAAAAAAAAATCGTGCAGCAAACAATGCAGATCTACAGCTTGGATTTTAATCATGACTTGAACATACATCTTCAGAGACCCCGGGTGAGTCATTTCATTTCCTGGTGCATTAATTTTCCAAATTCCAACATAGATAATATATAATGAATGCTGCTGTTTCAAAGCATGTCACAATAATCTCTGTAATGAGGTGTTTTTAAATAGAAATTGCTGTAAAGCTGTGAAGAATAAGACACACATAAGGGCTAGCAAATATGTGAATACCCTTTTTAATGATTCATTAGTATTTAAGATTTAACAGATAGGCCTGTAGCAATAATGCAGAAAGGGTGGAGAAAGCTGTTACCACCAGAATAAAAGGCCTTGACTGTGGCAGTACAGTGAAGCAGGAGATAGATAAAAAGGAACCACTCCAGGTACCACTTTTACCTACAAACATGACCAACAGGAAAATGACCAGGGAAAAAAGGCTCTTTAGTGGCAATGACTTTCCAGTGAAGATAACAAAGTAAATGGAGTGGGAGAAGGGAGGTTTAAGCAATTTCACACCTACTGTGAGCATCCCCGTAGATTAGCTCTAATGCTGTAGAAGCCACGTTAACCAACTCAGAAAAAAAGTTCAGTGAGAAGCAATGTAACTCCTATTTCTCTATGGATGATGGTCTATCATCAAGCAAAACACCTCTTATTCCACTCACCATTTTCTTTCTTTTCTTCACTGTTTCTTTAAGCAGGATGGCTGAGTGGTACAGACAGACAAAGGCACCATAGTTCAATTTGTTTTTCTTATTCTACATCTAATTTAATTGAACCAATAATGCACCACAAACTGGATTAATCTATAGGCATGTCTGACTCGGTAACACAATGGATAAGATTCTGCAGTATGTATTCTTTAACCTCAGAGGAGAAGTTAAATGTACATCATATATTACTACAAAAAGAAAGAAAAAAATTTGTAAATTAAATAAAATTGGGGATATATTGAAGAAGATGATTCAGAGAGGTAAAAAAAAATTAATCTAAGAGGCTTTCCCAAATGTAGAAACGTAAAGAAAATATAAGCCATGTGCTCAAATTCTCAATAATTCTTTATTCTTAACTATACTGGCCTACAAGAGGCTGTTACATAAATTATAGTTCTATGATCAAATGCTTCAAACAAAAAAAAATCAATTTTTGCAAGACCATATGAATTCAGGGATCTAGATAAATGGCAATGTTTCTGCATTTTCGAAACTGGAAAATTATTTACATTTCTGCATATTCATCGCAACATAACACTGAATACCTAAATGTGTCAGTGTCATGGTATAGTAAAGGTATTCTCCAATTTAGTGTTCCCACTGAAACCACTTGGTCACTTCCCTCTCTCACTCCTCTGCCTAAGGCTGAAGAGGAGAATTGGTGGCACAAAAGGTAAAGATTAGGGCCTGAGATAAGAACAAGTTACTGGAAACAGCAATGAGAAAAGAAAATGAAAATGGCAACAATACTAATAACAAAAGTGTACAAAGGACGTAAGAGATTCATGTGCAAACACTCACCACCATACCACGAGAAGCCCAACAATACCCAACAACTGCCACACTACTCAGAACTTCCCCTATTCCCAGAAAATTATGTGTGGTAGTAGTAACCTAGCCATGCCCCCTCCTGGCTACTGCAAAAATTCACCCTACCCTGGCTAGAACTGGGACAGTCAGGGAACTAAAGACTGATGATGATAAAAATACAGCTGTATGTGCTGTTTTTTAGCTGAAAGAGAGTTAATTTTCTTCACAGTAGCTAGTATGAGGCTGTGTTTTGGATTTGTGCTGTAAACAGTGTTGATAACATAGGGACATTTTGCTTATTGCCAAGCAGTGCTTACACAGCATCAAGGCCTTTTCTGCTCCTTACTGCACCTTGCCCGAGAGGCCAGCTGAGCCTAAGTGACCCAAGGGACATTCCATACCATATGGCTCAGTACATAGAGCTGAGGGAGGAAAAAAGAAGTGGGGGGATGTTCAAAGCAATGGTGTTTGTCTTCCTAAGTCACTGTTAGAGGTAACGGAGCCAAACTTTCCTGGTGTAGTGGATTGACCTTGCTCGATGAAAGTTGTTCTAACAGTCCCCTCTTCAACTGAACAGAGAAGACAAAATATAGCAAAAGTTCATGAGTTGAGATAAGGCTCCCTCCCACAGGAGACAGTCCTCCACAAACTTCTCCAACGTGAGTCCATCTCATGGTCAACAGTTCTCCAGGAACTGCTGCAATGTGGGTCACTCATCCATGGTGTGCAGTCCTTCAGGCACAGCCTGCTCTGGCAGGGTCCCCCACAGGGTCACAAATACTACCAGAAAACCTCCTCCAGCCTAAGCTTCTGTCTCCATGCGTCGGCAGGTCCCTGCCAGGACATGCTCCTACATGGGTTTACCACGGGTTCACAGCCCTCTTTTGGATATCCACCTGATCTGGTATGGAGTTCTCCATAGGCTGAAGGTGGATCTCTGCATCCCCATGGTTCTTCAGGGGCTGCAGGGGCACAGCTGTTTCACCCTGGTCTGTACCACAGGCTACACGGGAATTAGCTCTGGCGCCTGGAGCACTATCTTCCCCTCCTTCTCCACTTACCTTGGTGTCTGCAGAGCTATTCTTCTCTCATGTTCTCACTCTACTCTTCCCTGCAATTACATCTGAGCAATAACTTTCTATCCTTCTTAAATATGTTATCACAGAGGCATTACTATCATTTCTGATTGGCTTGGTCCTAGCCAGTGGTGGGTCTGTCCTGGAGATGGCTGGCATTGGCTCTGTCAGGGAAGCTTCTGGCAGCTTCTAACAGAAGCTACCCTGCTACCTAAACCTATCTATTCCCCTGCTACCAAAACCTGGCCACACAAACCCAATACATTCTACCCCTTGCCTCTGTGTATCACATGTTTAACAATTATCATTAAAATCCACATTCATTACACAACCTTCTCTTATATCAACAAAACCAACCAACCAAAACAAAACAAAAATTCCTGACACAAAAATCAAAACAATATCATTATAACACTGAATCAAAATGAATATTTTACACAAAATCCACACTAGTGTGTTACCAAAAGTATTGTAGCTACCAGTGCAAAGCACAGCACTGTGAGGGCTGGTAAGGAAAATGAACTCCATCTCAGCCAGATCTAATACACCTGGGGATGGCTGAACACTTGCCTACCCATGGGAACTGGTGAATGAATTCCTTGATTCGCTTTGCTTGCATGTGCAGCTTTTGATTTCCCTATTAAACTGCCTTATCTTAACCTATGAGTTTTCTAGCTTTTTGACTCTTTTGATTCTCTCCCTGATCCCAATGGTGGGGGAGTGAGTGAGCAGTTGTGTGGGACTGAGCTTCCAGATGGGGTTAGGCTATGACACTATAATATGAAGGCTGGTGACACCAAATATTGGGACTAAGGAAAAATATTTTCACAGCTTTTTTTCAGGAATATTATACATATGTAATGGATGTCACTTGAACATATAAAAGATACACTTAGTGACAGATTAAGATAATGGTGAGATGTACTAATTGTATAAAGGTCTGATTTAAGCAGCAGAAGAAACACCACTGCTGAACAATTTTTGAACATCATGAAGCACTATTGCTGTCAGCTTTCAAATAAAAGGCGTGTTCGTAGGAGATTAGAAGGTTTGTGGTATTTTGAAGTTCAGTGTGTAAGTCACATTCCTTTGACGTGTTCATAGCAGGAGTGTTTGCCTGTGATGACTTGCTGAACTTGAGGGAAGTTTGTGAGTCTGTAAGTGAAGGGGAAATTCTTAAAGCAGCCATTCAAAGTACTCCTCTGCACTTAAATAAAACAAAAATGGAAAATATGATGAAAAAGGGAAGTTAAAATAATGTGAAAACAATGGAAAAAGATGAGTCGATCTCCTTATAAAAGAGAGAAAAAAACTCAACAAATAATCCAAATAAAATATCCAGTTAATTTGTTTTGTTTACATTTTTATTTACATGCTTTTTAGTGACAAAAACTACCACCATGCATCTTCAATCTTGGCCAAAAATATCTGTTACTGATTATGTCAGTAAGGTATCAGAAGTATCCTTAGAAATACTTTATGAACACTTCTACTTTTATAATAGGAAGATAGTACTGGATTTCTATTCACAATTTGTTGATAATTAGTCTATGCTTTTCCATCTAGTAATAATATGAAAGAAAACATTTGAAATATATGAAAAAACTAATTCATGAAGGAAAGTAGTAAAATACATTTAAGTCTCTAAGAATTGAATGTAGCGATACTGTGTAGTTGACTATACTTATCTCTTCCAGTTCGATTTTTGTATTCCTGTTGAAGTCTCTGATTTTATTAGTTTGCTACAAGTGATGTCATTAGCAGAAATATGAAAGTTTCATTTTAATGGAAGCAAAATGAAAGCGGAAAGGTTTCAAGGTTCTCACATGAATTATTGGGACAGGAAATGGACTTTTCTGTTTCAGAGGACAGCCATTCTCATACACCTATTATTTTTCCCAAATTATCCTTTTCCTAGTTCAACTCTACTTTTTATGTCCATCATGCTACTAAAAAAAAACATGTTAAAAGTTAAAAATGAATGTTGCTGGATTTTTGTCTTTTGCTGGCAGAGGCTTACAGAGCTGTGTCCTAAAAAATGCCCTCAAATAGAGCCTGGATGTGAAAACGTCCTACAGAGTTGGTTCCCTTAAGGTTGAGGCTATCCTTAATTAAAGAATGTTGTCATCTCAGACATTTCTCCAAGAAAGACCTCTCACTGTTATATGACAAAGGAGTTTATGAGTTTTTAAATGCTTTCAAAATCGAGGGAGAAAGTTAAAGAAAGCAAATAGTGCATCTTTCCTATATGGCACCTTTTACCTTTTTTTGTTGATGCATCTAGGACCTGACACAGGCTATCTTTCTAGCAAAGAAACTTATCTATATCACACATCTTTTTCTTAAGCCCTTTCTGTGCTTCCTTAGTAAACAGCAAAGTGACAGTTACTAATTTTCTGATAATGAACATCTCTCCAACAAGATCAACTCAAACAGACAATACTATCTAAAATCTCCCTCCTACACACACACACACTATAAACAAACAAACAAACAAAAAGCCACCTCAAACACCAAAAGCTAAATACAAATGTCCTTGAGTTAGTAGCGATGATACAGAAAAGCAGCAAATCAGATAACTGTTTCTTTTGGTTTACTCTGGCCATTTCTAGTTTGATGAGTTATGCAAAATTCTTTTTTTCTGTTTATAAAAGAAGCTAGTATGGGGGTGCCATTTGACACAGAGCTGGAAGCTGCAGGTGGTACTGAGCCGGGTGTCTCAGCAGAGGTTGGGCTCTGCCCTGCCCCACTGCTGAGACAAGCTGGGTAGAGCCAGGTGTCAACACAGGGGTAGGGGAGGCAGCCACAGTCTCATCACACAGGCGCTGGCCGAGGGAGTTGGGAACAGATGAGATGAAATCCAAAAGCAGACAAAATCCATGGACTCGGCCTTACAGGCTTGGTGGTGTCTGCGTGCTGCTCATCAAGGCACAGTGGATGGGCTTCACAGCTGAACTGGGCTCCCTCAAGGATGAAGGGTTCAAGGGAAAAATGCTTGTAAGCTCTTTTATTAGGTCTGTCATACTCATCAGGTTTGAGATCTGACTTTTGTACTATTTGGCTTGGTCAGATTCTTTACTTCTGTTTTGAGGAGACACAGGCAAGCACACCTAGATTGCACTACAGTACAATGGCTTCAGGGAAAGCAGCAGTAGATCCCACTTGCTGACTTACCAGTCCTTTACAAAGAAAGGGTCGCATCCAGAAATGCATGGTCACTCCTTTCTTTTCCTCCTTTTGATCTTTGACTGGCTTTAAATGTTGGAAGAGCTGCAAAGCCAACCAAACGGCCCCTCAAATGAAGTATTCTTCAGAAAAAACAAGCAACACCACCTCCTAAAAGTGCCCTTCGTAGAGATATTCAAAACAGAAAACAAAAAGACGTGCTAGAAAACTTTTGAGTTAATAACAAACTAAATGCTCCTCACTCTATACCTCAGAGAAGGTTTAAAAAGGATATAGAAAGTATGCAAAAGCAACTATATCCTACCAAAGCTTTAAATATGTAATGAAATGAAAGAATCAACAAAATCTGAAGAAAAATTTTTAAGCCTTTTCTATTGGAATGAATTAAGTTGGACAGGTTTGGAGCTAGTTTGGGGTTTTTTTACCTTTATACTGATACATAGTAATTCCTCGAGTAAAAATCCCTTTCCTACCAAAATCCAGAACAGATATTTCTTATGTATCTTGTTGCTTTGCTGAAGTTCATTTTTTTACGCAAAGCCCAAAAAAACAGAAAAAAGACAACAATAAAAGCTTTTGCAAGAAAGGTATCACAGTCAATTGTGAATTAATGGAACTAAGGAATATCTGCTGCAATCATTTGTTTTAGTAGAAATAGTATAATCGTGCCATAAACTTCTGCCTGATACACTGCAACATATTACATCTGTTTTATGCTAATGTAGTTACAAAGAAATCAATGATATTTATACTGACATAAAGCAGTGGTGAGTCACAGTCTGCATTAGTGTCTTCAGTTTGAGAAGGAATATCAGGGATTTTTCTTTATTTTCCAAAATTTAGCCTGTAACTGTGTTCACTGATTTCTAAGAAGCTGAAAGTTTAATTACATCTATAGGGCTTAAGAGCATCCATTAAAAAATCATCACAAATTATTTTAGGCAGACTTAACTTTTAAATCGATTTATTGTGACTGTATAGACCTTTTGTTTCATTAATATGTTGATAAGAAGAGGCACTGATTTCTGACAGATTTTTTTTTTATCTTTGAGAGATTTTTTTAAAAAGCAGTGATTTGAGATTATGATGTGTGAGTGTTCAAAGGCTTACCAGAATAATCTGATGCATTAGGCAGAGAGGAATTTAAACAGATAATCTGAGGTAAACTTTGCTAGGATAAATTTAAAGAGGTGGTTGGCTGAACTTAGGTTGATCAGAAATAACCAGAGACCTTGGCTTTGCAGGCAGTTAATTCATAAAAATCTAATGGGAGAGGGCTCCTCATGCACACACTGGATTGTCTCATATACAATTTCAGTTTTTGGGTTATTCAAATGAACATCCTGGATCCAGATGTTCAAAGTCAAAATTGCATTTTTTTTAACTTCCTTGCATCAAAGTTTTTATGCATTGAAAAATATATTTATTTTGCAATGGCAAACCTGGCTATATAGCACTACTATTTTTTTTATTATTATTTTTCAAAGCATAAAATGAAAGATACATTGTATTGTTATAGCTGTATTTTGCCCCTGGATTCGTGGGATTGAGAGGTTTGTGTACCCTTTTTTTGGTTTCTGTTGTAGATGATGGTAAATGATATTTCCTGGATATTACTTCTCAGTCTCAATGGACTTTTTTTACACAACTGAACCAATTGTATTTTTCACTAAGCCTGAGATGAATACATATTTGCCCCCCTTTCACTTAAGTAGATCTTCTATTGCTTCAAAAAAAAATAATAATATACAAAATATGGCTGCTGAATTAATTCATCAAATGGTGAATAAATTCTTCTGAGAACGAAGATACAATTTCCTGTCATTCTGATATTAGTCATTCTTTGTACAGGACAGGCAGCACTAAAAGCATCTTAAATAGTTCTCAGTTTGCTTTTCTGAAAAGATTTTGACAGTGTTAATTACTTCTGCTAACAGAAATTTCTGACACTTTTATGACCTTCCTCTGCATATGAAAAAGGCTGTCATGGTTGGTGTACTGATACATGAAACAAAAATCCCAGGAAATGAAACGAAATTAAGCAAATCTTATCCTTAGCATTGTTAACTACCGAGAAAGGCATTTTCAATGGCTTCACCAAAACATAGATTATACTTCTTCTGACAGGGGAGGGAGATTTTTGTGTGAAGAAAGAAACTCCTTTGGAACGTAGCAATAACATGCATTGATTGCAATGTTAAAGTGGTTGGCACAAAATCTGTTGACTGGTAAATTGCCGTTCTTAGAGTAAGAGCCAACAAAAGTTTCTAGAACACCAGCAGTGGAAAACCCCCTAAATAGGTCACTGCTAAACACAAAGGAAAAAAACCAAAAAAACCCAAAACAAAACAACCAAACCAAAACAAACTAAAAGACCAACCAAGCAACAAAAAAAAAAAAAAAGGAAAATAAAGATTAAACAAATGAAATTCAAACAAACCTTCATGGCACAGAGAGCTGCTGTTCTAACAGGTGTTCATAGCTATAGTCCTTTGAACTTTTCTACAGTATCAAGCTATTTTACCTGTTTTACTATTTCTTTTTCCTGTTTTCTGCCTCTTTCTTCTTCTCTTCTATTTTTTTTAAATGTTCAGTTTTAGTTAGATTTCAAACCTTTGGTTTAGCCCTTACCACCTACCATTCTTTCCAGCTGACCATTTTATTTTGAACCGAACATCAAGTTATGGCAGCATGTTGGAGGGGAAGCACAGAATGTTTTAGAGCATCATATGAACGAGTGTGTAGGCTGTTGAGGATCTTTCTTCTGATACATCATGGCAAATACACTCCCAGCACAGGATAAGGAGATTTATTACCATTAAAAGATATTTCAATTCAGAGGGAGAATAAAATAATCCACCGCGAAGAGCTGTGTTCTGGGCGATTACATTTTGACCTCAATTCCTGCTATATTCCCTAGTCAATTTTTTCCATACAATAACGTTTCCCCTGCTGGGACCTAGTCCAATACCACCTAAAGTTAGATTTTTCTATTGATTTTTATGGACTTTTGCTTTTTAAAATCAGTTGTTACATCCATATTTTTTTTCCATGCCCATTGTTCTGTCACAAAATATTTTTAAAAGCATATTGAATAAATTCCACAACATTAGACTGCATGTTTAACCACACAGAGACTCAATAATACCCAGGGAATAATACAAATCCTTATAATCCATTGCTGTTACAATGTTTTTTCTCATTTTTACAGGATGCAAACTTCCTGCCACTAAGAAAGCCAGCTTTAAAAACAACATTGAAAAACGCATTTTTGTGACACCAGCCTCAGTTATATTGTCATCTATGACTATATAAAAATACTTTCTTTATTTAAATCTGAGTGGGGAGGGGATTGCCTCGTTGTATGATAAATGTAGTAAATGGAAATAATACCATGGCAAATTACTGTCAACAAACACCCAAAGGGAGCAGAGAGAATTTTTCTCCCACAAATGTAAAATGCAAAAATAGTAAGGAAAGATTTTTGGAAACCCTGATTAGTTTTAGGCTAAACATCACCACTCACTTTCGAGTAATTCCTGTTATTTTGTCCAGTGTTTGCTGACTTTGCCTCCCTGACAGCATGGGGCACAAACAGGGAGGGAGCAGGACTCCTGAGCAGCAGAGGCAGCCACAGGCTGCACAGTGCCCCAAAAACTCAGAGCCCTCCCTGCTAGTTGTGACAGCTTCTGGCCAACCTCCTGCTGAATGGCTCCACTCCTCCTCACGTGTTAATACACATTTTTTCAGGGATGCTTTTCAAACATTTAATTATTCCAGAGCAATTTTAAACAACGTAAGATGTTTCACTCAAGAGTAGTAGTTTTTATTAGGTAAGAAACCAGCATGAAGGTGAATTTATTATTCCTTTTTTAAACTTATTTTTAATGCTGAAAGCTGTACATCTTGCAGGCATGAAACAACTACACCAGTGGTTCTGAGGAACAGTCTCCTGAATTGTGGATTAATGAGCAGGTGATGTCGTCATTTACACAAACAAATTAAAAATGTCACGAAAAGTATCAGAAAAATGTGAATTCCAGTGACACTGTTTCTACCTGCAGGAGCGGCTTATGTTAGCCTGTGAAACTTCACAGTTTCTTGCCATTTATGAAAAACTTCCAAACTGCAGAGCATCTACTCATAAAGACACTAAAGCTTGTGAGTAGATCTACAGGATTCACAGAATTGTTAGGGTTGGAAGGGACCTCTGGAGATCATCTACTCCAACATCCATTCACCAAATTCTAGGTACAGGAAGACTCTGAAGTACCTATAAAGTAGCTGTAACTGGTAGCAAATCAAAGTTTTTATTCAGGTACTGCTATTCAACTCTGGCAGATACCTTTCTGCAAAAATGTCCTCATGGCCAAGGAAAGGCCTGTCTGAGAAGGAGTGAGTCACTTCCCAGCCGCCACGGCAATGGGAGAACATCCCTCTGCAAATCCACAGTTACACAGAGTTGTAGAATGAAAACCAAGAAGAAAGACGATTTTCCACATCCTGATTCGGTTTTGGATTTATGCGATGAGTACTACTATGCTGACACTTGCATGTTGATTGATGTTGCCCTAGTTGAGAGTGCATCTTTCTCAACTCACTTACATATTGACAGCTCTCTCAAAGTATTCTCTCAAAATAGTTTTGCTTGTTTGTTTTGTTGCTTGTTTTTTTTTTTTTTTGTTCAGACACCAGCTGATCTCGGAAGTCAGTGGAAGCCTACGATGCAGCATTACACAGGAAATTAAACTGAGGACCTATTATCTTGTTGTTAAACTCAGTTAGCAGACTTCAGCTAAATTGGCTATAAAGTTCTTAATAACACACATTTATTACCCCTGGATCTAAAACACAGGCACAGGTGAACCTATTACTCCCAGTACGTCTAAGATACTGGGCCACAGGCTGTGAGGACATCCCCCCCAGCTCCTGTTCTGTTCTTCGTCTGCAAAGCTCTGCACTGCCACTTAGGGCTAGTGAAGGATATTTCAGTGGAGAATATTTAGTTTTAAAAGGCACTCACTGCTGCCACTGATCTCATATGTATTTCAACTCCCAGTCAGTATTCTGAAGATATTCTCAATTAGAAAGCATGACTAAAACTGACTTTTTAAAGAAAGATGTGCAACATCAGTGAAAAATTACAAGTCACATATATTATTTATTCTAGTGACTTAAATCATGTCCTACCTAAGCACTAGGAATTGCCAGTCTGTGTTCTTGTGGCTTTAAGTTCTTTGAACATTCAACCCGCTAGCAGTGCTTCTTGTGTCCTAATACCCTATGCTCCATGTTGGTTTGAGAAGCACTTTTCCCATGGAAAAAGGAGAGTAAACGTAAGTTTTACCTGCAAAAGCTGTTACAGAAAGTATATGTGGGTAAGTACTGCCTGTGTGTTCAGATCTGCTCTTTATCGGCCATAAGATCATGCTATTGAGTTGAGGATATTGCTTATTTCAGTTCATAAAGCGGTTCAGTTTGGTTTTTTTCCACCATATCCTATAAAGTTTCTCACCACCCAAATAAACAAAATAGCACACACGAGATACTAGAAGACTAATCCTAGAATCCTAGAATAGAATCATAGACTCATCAAAACTGGAAGAGACCTTTAAGATCAGCAAGTCAACCATCCACCCAGAATGACGTCCTCCCTTAGCCTCCTCTTCTCAAGACTAAACAACCCCAGTTCCCTCAGCCATTCCTCATTAGTCAAGTTTTCTAGACCCTTCACAAGCTTTGTTGCCCTTCTCTGGACAAGCTACAACACCTCAATGTCCTTTTAAAAGTGAGGAGCTTAATACCAGACACAGTACTCCAGGTGCGGCCTCACCAGTGCCGAGTCCAGGGGGAAAATAAGTTCCCTAGTCCTACACTATTCTTGATACAGGCCAAAATGCCATTGATCTTCTTGGCCACCTGGGCACACACTGGCTCATATTGAATATTGATTGACTGGCTCAGCTGTCAATCAAGACCTCCAAGTTCCTTTCTGCCAAGCAGCTCTCAAGCCACTTGGCCCTAGTTCTGTCATGCTGTATGGGGTTGCTGTGACCCAACTGCAGGACCCAGCACCTTGCTTTGTTGAACCTTATGCAGTTGTCCTCAGCCAACTGAGGACAAGGCTGTCCAGGTCTCTCTGCAGAGCCTTCCTACCCTCGAGCACATCAAGACTTAGCATCACCTGCAAATTTACTGAGGGTGCACTCAGTCCCCATGAACAAATCATGAATAAAGATATCAAACAAGACTGGCCTCAAAACTGAGCCCTGAGGAACACTGCTAGAAACCGGCTATCAACTGCATTTAGCACAATTAACTACAACGCTCTGGGTCCGGCCATCCAGCCACATTGTTACCCATCGAGTAATCAGCTCTGTCAGATTCCACATTTGAGAATGTTTTGGTTTCTACAAAAATCCTTCTTAAACAAATGTTCCAATATAAACAAAGAAATCTTGCTTGCAGGTTTAAAACACTTCACACACATTGATACATTTGTGTAAAGTATTTAGAACATTGCACCATTTTTAATATAAATAATTTAGCATTAATAAAATATTTTTGCTTGTGATATGCAATGGTCACAACTATTAATTCTAATGACTTTTCACTGGATTTGCATGGGAAGGAAGCAACATCAGCAAAGTTTTCAGCTTTTTGCAGAGAAAAGCACATTCTCTAAGTTGCAGTGGCATATCTTACAGCTTAGAGATATAAAAAGCAGCTTGCATGCATCACCCATGCTTTGTAAATCCAGACCAAGATACCTGCTAGCTTCTGAAGAATCATCAGCTGCATTTCATAGCAGATCTCAGTAAATTCACATGAATGTATTTTTCAATAAAAAGCCAAAGAATATTGAAATGTGTTTTTTTCTTATTTAATTTTAAAAGAGTGTTCTGTTTCAGATTAGTTTGGTAACAATGACATAATTGTTCATATTAAGGATTAGAAATGTCAAATCAAATACAAGATTCATGTATTCAACAGAATCCCCGGGCAGAAGAATTTACATTTTTAGGCTCTAAATAATGCATTATTGGATTTAAAAGGTAGATAATGGTATGTCAGTGATCCACAACAAAGGAAAAGACAGAATAAAAGCAGAAAAACATTAGCACTGAAGTCATTCAAAATTTATCAGAATTTCCTGAAAAAATAGAACCATGTTAAAATACAGGAAAAACCCATAAAATGTTATGCTAATAAAATGTATTTATATATTTATTTCTTTATAAAGTAGATTCTTTGTACTTTCAGCCGAAGTGGAAATATAAAAATTTTGTGGAATAAAAAATGAACTTGTTTCCAAACAGCTTCATCATCTATTTCCTGAAATCCCATCTAACTACAACTCTCTCCCAACCTTTCCATTTGGAACATGACAGTACCATATGCAGTATTGATTCCTATTAAAATTCCATTTCTGCTCAGCAAAGAGTTGCATGCACACAGTAAATGCTAAGGACTCGTATCTAAAAATGTACAAATTTATAGTGCTGTTGGCAAGCAATCAAGCTGGAATGACGACGTAATATCCAGACTGATTGTTCAAAATAGTTCTGTGTGCTTATGAGGAATGAGTACATTTATGAACCTTAGCACATAAGTTTCCTGTAAATTCTACACAGACTGACAGTCTCCATTTTGGATACAGAAAACCAGGTGCTGTGAGAATCTTCTCTTCCACTAAAATCAAGACCTGCTTTTCCATGTATTTTTTGAAAAAATGTTGCAGTAGCTGACATAGGGTTGAAAGGGTGGAGGGGAACACGCAGTAGAATATCAAATTGACTTGTAAAATCCCTGCTGATGATGTTCAGCACCCAAAACACCGATTATAAAATTAAGATGTGCCCAAGAATACTGAAACCCAGGATGGATGGCACAGACTGACCCTCATCTAAAGGGCCAAATCCCTTTGACTTAACAAAACAGGGAGACTAACCAGGTCTTCAGAACACTCAGAGGACACACAGAATTGCTGAATGAGGTCAGGCAATCACAAAAAATGATGATGAGGCAGTGATAAATGTAGAAGGCACATCTTCCACAGCACAACCCAGGAACTAAGAGATGAGCCCACAAGAACTGCAGTGCTGTGAAATTATATTTACCACAACTCCCTCTCTATCCTGAAGTAAAGGGAGTATGACTGCTATCACAGCAGTGTAGCTTTAAATGATTACTTTAGGAGTCATCTGGGAAAAAGAGTTGAAGGAATCATCCTTTTCTTCCAACCAAAAGAAAACTCAAGTGAACTGTAGTGTTCTTAGACTTCCCAGTGGACAGCAATCTTCACGTGCCTGCTAACCACTTTTTTTCCACCCAGAAGACAGTAAAACGTTTCTCTGAAGGACAAGCAGATTTCAGAAGCTGTCACAGAAGCTTCTACTTTACCGTGAAGGGAAATCCTTATAAAATGCTGAGCCAAAGTGTTGGTACAGAAAATTCCTCTCCCCAGTCTGGCCAGTACTGCTGCCACAAGCCCATAATTGTAATTTGCAAGTTTGACATGGAGTGGAACCAACAAAAAACTCCATCTGGGGCTGCGTAGTTGCTGAGTGGGAAGAATCCATAGGTCCAAATTGCTGGAAGAGTGCAAAACTGTTCCTTTCTCATAAATGAAATACATTTTCTGAGGATTTTCAAGTAGGCTTGAAAATCTATTACTCAAAGGTTTGAAAACTTCATCAGCAAGTCATGGCTTAATGTCTCTATTTGCATGAACACACACAATCAAAACTAAATGATTTAAGTTCAATCTACAATTTGTTACCACTCAAGTGAAAATTATTTCTTTGAAAGATTTGAACACGCACTAGATGACACATCCGTCTTTAAAAAAATCTGAAAGCCTCATTTTTAGTGGATTTTATGCACTTACCTCTTTTGAATTTAATAACCTTTTTCTTGATTACAAGCTTATTGTAAAAGATAAAGCAACCAAGTAAGAGCATGATATATCTGCACTTAGTGCAAGTGGTAATTGTGTTCTCCTGGATAAGGATTTTCAAGAGACTCCTAGCTTGCATGGCTATGCCTTTTATTAGGCAAACTAGATGAAAGTTGAATATTACCTTTTAAAATTCTGTAGTCTATTCAGGGAATCCATCTTCACTTTAATTGCACTTTCTTCTGCAGAGTAAGAAATGATTTTACAGCTTTTAGAATGTGAAGGTATTTTAGGGTTTAATTTTCTCTGAAAACACAAACATGATAAATTACCCCATCCTTCAAGACAGATGGATCTCCAAAATTTTGAAATTAAGCTTAATTGTCAATGAGGTCTAAAGATTTTCATCTTCCTTCATGAAACCTATTAAGATTAAAGGCTATTGTGAGGCTATTTATGCTAGTCTAAGTGCCAGAGAACAGAAATTATATGGTCATATGTATTTTATACCTCACTTTGTTAACATGCAGGAAGACAGGATGCAGCCATTGTATGTCCCCAGTTTTCAAGGAAAAAGGTGATGAAGGCAGTGCTGTCTTTTAAATAAAAACATAAAGCCCTTTCCTTAATATTGAAAAAGTTCTAAGCATTCACAATGTGATTATATAGCCCTCAGAAGTTAAAAATTATTTTGATTCTCCAGAATAGCAAACAGAATTATTTACTTATGCCATTGCTAGTTGCTTTCCACAACTGCAAAATGTTGCAAAATGATAAGAAAATAGCAGTTAGATGCATGCTTATTTTGAGATAAACACAGCACTTGCACTAAGGCTTACTGCAACAACAAGTGTACTAGCAATTTATCCAAATTTTTCAATATGAATAATTTCTTCAAGGACTTGTACAGATTTAGAAATGTGCAACAGAAAACAAGCACCCAGATCTTCAGTGGTCTTATTATATTGTACTTGCATTTAATGAAGTCATTCAACTCTGGAGCCCTATTTCACCTCACAAAATCCATATGTATTTCTATGCTTTGAAGGAGCTCTTGCCATCCTTGCAGGACTGGTTACTTTCATTAGAAATCATTTGGTATCGTGTGTTCTCATTTTTTCTGTCTCTGAAACAGAAAAAATGGCAAACAATCTGCATTTTGACTTAGAAACTAATTCATGAGAAAGATCATTGGGGTCAAGTATGCTGAA
This sequence comes from Campylorhamphus procurvoides, assembly GCA_013396655.1. Lineage (NCBI taxonomy): Eukaryota > Metazoa > Chordata > Aves > Passeriformes > Dendrocolaptidae > Campylorhamphus > Campylorhamphus procurvoides. Next base: position 983,149 of record WBMV01002340.1, read on the forward strand.
ACTTGAATCTGAAGAGTCAAGAGAAGTCTATGAAGAGCCTCGGCACCCACTACTCTGAGGGGAAGAGATCTCACCATCAAGCCCAGACAGGAAATGCCGATTTGCAGAGCTGCCTGCTGTTGAAGTTCTCCCACCCTGCAGCTGACTCTTCTGCAGTACTACAGGATGAGCATGACAGCATTGAACAATCACTTTGCAAAATACAATTATCACACAACACAGCAAGTGGAAAATAATCAGGCTCTGGTGGTCCATCCCTGCTTTTTGTTTGGAGGGGTGGGAGATCAGAGGGCAACTACATTTCTAGTAATGACTTAATCCAGCCATAAGTATCACAGGGTCAGCTGAATAATTTGCAAGCATTGCAAAACAAAGAAACAAAAATCCCTCAGTCAAAATCATCTGGTTCGGAAGAAAAGACTAATTACAGGTAGACATGGCCTTGCAATAACTTTTAGAGGTGTAATTCAGGTTTTGCTTTGAATTAGTTCAATCCTCTCTGACTCTGACATAAAACAAAACCTTTATGTGTTGAAAGAAATTAAAACACCTGTTAGACACTCTAGAAGCATGGTCAGAAAAACGGTTATGTTTGGACACTCAAGTACTTTTCCCTCAAACTTTGAGCATAGAATATTGAAAAACTTAGGACAACAGTTGTATAGTAGCAATTCAAAGACAACACATGCCTGGATAAGGCTGGGGGAGGTTGCCTCAGGCAAAAGATTTGAAGTGTTTATAACTAGAAACCAGCGGATTTTTTTCCCCACATATTTTCCATAGTGTCATAACATAACTAAAACGGATGCATACACCTCATATCCTGAATAAACTGCTACATTAACATAACTGCCATCTGTAATATCAGCAATTGAGAGCTCTTTTTCAATTGTTAGCATCTTAAAAAAAATGCAGTAGTTTGAACTGAAATAGTCTTCAAAACTAAAACACGCACCTTTTTGCTCTGAATCTAACTTGTATAACAAACCACAACTGCCGATACTCTCAGTTTTTGAATTTGAGCACACTGTGCACACCTGCAACATTAAAAATTGCAATTCACCAACAGCAAATGCTGATCTCATTTAAAAGCCTTTATTAAGACCAATCCAAATCAGAAATTCTAATTTACAATAACAATTTCAATGTATAATTTAAGAAAATTATTGATTTTTCACATCTTTTCCCCTATACATTCCTTCTTATGCATACATACTTTACATAGTAGTATAATTATAATTTCCCATTGGGATTACAGAATAAATAATTTGAACCACATGCAGAGCAATTTCTTTGGTTCAAAGCAATGAACTCCTTCTCCTTCCTCAAAGGCTTCATAAATTTCTTCCATAGCACATATGCTACTCCCACAGAACTGTGAATCAGAAGTGCTTTCTTGAAATTTCAGGCTACCATTGAACAAGCTGTTCAATTTCAACAGGAGAAGTCAACTGATGATCATTAACAATCAAGAAGCTGCACTATGTTCTCTAAGCATTTGACATAGTAGGAATGTAGTTCATTTTCTTGTGGCTGTGGAGAAGCTAAAAGAAAGAAAAAAGATTTGAATTTCTAGTTGATACTTAATACAAAATTACTTTTCCAAATACCTTACTGGAATTAATGCTTTTTTATGACCTTAAGTTCTGCATTATGAGTAGCAAATCAAATACCAGGATTTAATTGCAAAGTTTGTTTTGGTTTTCTCTCTGGGTAGGACAAAGCAGGAAATGTCAAAGAACAATAGCCATGTTGAAAAATCCTGCACTCAGAAGAACAATCTATCATTTTAGCCCAATTATCAGTATTAAGTGATCAAAGCTTTACTAGCATAGGCTAGTTGAGAACCTTAATGCAGGGAGATATTAATGACAATATTGTTGATACATTACATGAGTGTAAGCTCTAACAATTACAGCATAAAATCTTTTATACTCCATATTTTGATATATAAATGTTTATTGAATTAAAAATCAATAGTTCAGTCTAGGATCTTATGTTCTAAAGCAGAACACAAATAAATAGGGATTAATCTTATGATGTGGTGGTCTGTAAAAGCTGCATATTTCAACCTTGTTGATTCAACATAGCATTTTGAAAAGTCTCTGATCAGTGGTAGAAGCTATGCTATAAGGAACAATACAAACTGTATTGTATTGTTTATGTATCTGTTTATTAATATATTATCAGTATATAAAATGTTGTATTGTAATATTTAATGATTGACTTAGTAAAGGCTGTTTGAAACAATAGTACATTCACAAAATCAGTGGATTTGTGTGACAGTACAGGAAGAATTATGAGATGTTCTGTGAAAAACACATCTCCTTATTAGGATACCAACAATGGCAAACGTAGACAAAGTTTGTTGCAATTCTGTTGCGCAAAATACTATGGAAACCTGGTTTTAGAAGCCCTTCAATTGATAAACCTATTTGAGTATATCTACAGAACAACTAAAATTAGTAGGAAAGCTCACTGGCTTAAAATGAGACATTATCACGTCCTTTCAAGATCAGTCTTGATGTGACAACCAACCAGTAACTCCATTATTAGCTACTGAAGCCCCAGCTACATATCAGTGTTTGAACAAAACACTTTTCAGAATGAATGTTCTTCAGCTGAACCTATTGTATCGAAGCTATTCAAACAATAGTTACGTTCAGTTACTTGAACAAAATCTCAGGCTTTCGGAATGTCAGGTAACTCATGCTACTCCTTTTAAGATTGGAACAAGTGCTCTGTTCTGATTCCTTCTCTATGAAGCTGAACACTGTGAATCGGAGCACTGTTAAGCAAAGTCAGTGCTAAAAGAAAAATTTTTCTTATCACTAAATTTAGAGAATTAACACAGAACTGTACTGTGAAAATAAAGAATTTTGTTGCAAGCATGATCAGACCTATGTGTAGAAACTAACCTTAGCAATCACCCGGGGTCTCATTTATAGTTTGTTAACTAAGAGGCATTTTTCTCTGTCTGTATTTATAAGATGCCTAACCATAAACCATATTGCTACTTGTGATTTCAGAGATAAAAGTATCCTTTCAAAAATTTGTAGCACTACAAAAAGTTATAGTGATGATATAAATTTAAATGTTTTAATGATGGAAAAATAAAGAAATGGCATTAGGTGGCAGTAAGACTTACTTTTCTTCACTAAAGAATAAGCCTCATCTATTCTTCTCCTTATTGATGGATTCTTCAAAGTCACTTTTGCCTGTAGCACACACAAACACAAAAAATACGAGCTGACTTTCTTTCTCACATGATCACACTTCAATAGCAAAGTTTAAAAAATTAAAATAATTCAACAGAACATGAGATGCAGGGACTTTAGAATTAAACATATGACTGTGTCATCGTGCAGACTGCATTTATAGAAACTGTCATAAATTAAAGGAAAAACTGCTTCTTTACTACATTGTTTCATCTCCTAGACTCAGCTGCTACGCAATTAAAATAAAATCAAATGACTACTGTAAACTTTACTATATTTACTTAGAGACTACTGTATTGTTTACAGCATAAAAGTATAACATGACAATTTCTTCAAGCATTTCTCAAATACTAACCTTCTGATAGTTGTGAAGCAAAGCCCACAATGAAGCTGCTCCTATTCTCTGAACAGCAGGACTGTCACTTTCCAAACAAGCAGACAGTACTGCAATTGCTTGATCTAGTGAGAGAAATAAAAAGAAATGAAACAAAAGCGTCTAGAATATATAATCAAAAGCACACAAATATATTTACATGCCTCAGCATATTGATGCTTGGAGCACACTTATTTTTATGACAAGTATTGGTATGGCAGAGGAATTTCCGAAACTCTATTATTGATTAAATTTCAATATGCTCATGAAATCAGCAGACTACATTGAAAGAAGTATTGAAAATAACATAGCAAAACAAAAGACAAGTAATGCTAAAAAATTAAGCCTTTGGTAACAAAACATGCACATTATGTACAGCCATCAGCTACAAATAGGGACTGAGTAAGCCATGAAACTGTTTTATATCTCCCAGTAGCCGCAATTAGACCCACATCAGGATGGATATTAAGATGTTTCTATTTTCCTTCATACTTATTATGCAGATGATTTGCAACCAATGAGAAATATTTGCCACCCCACTGTAGGTGCCTTAATTTTTCATCATTGCTCTGAAGCCAGACTCTTCCAGTTTGCCTGTTCATTTCACAACAAAAATTCACAGATTATGTAACTGAATAATGTATGCTTAATCAAGGCAGTAAATCCACATCTTAGAAAAAAATAAAAAGCATGGACACCATGGAAAATCTGCTGAGAACTTAAACAAAGGAGCATTCTCTCTGCAATTAAATGGGGGAAAGAAACATGCCTTTTACAAACAACCAAAAAAAAAGTTCTGTGCATGTTGTTACATTAAATATATAAGCCATGGTCATAACCTTATCATTATCATAAATATTTTCTGCACATGACAGGGCACAAAATAGTTTGTCTCAACATCCATCACTTACAGGAGCTAACAAGGTTTCGTCCATCTGAAAGATAGGACCTTCAGTTATTTCAAACTGACACAAAGAATTGTTCAATCCCCACTGAAAAACTAGCTTTTTGAGAAAACTACAAAAATCCTTTCATTCATGTGTTACTATATCCAAATGATCTGTCTCACAAAGGATCTTGATTTTCTTTTTAAAACTATTTATTGGTTTTTCCTTTTATTATGTATTATTTTAATTGCCTCTCTGCCAAAATACATGCTCTGTAACCACTTCTACAAAAATAATTTTTATAAAAATGCTTTTCTAAAAAGCAACATTGAGTTTTTGGTCAGTAACCCAAACTGCAATGAAAATATGGTCTTCTATAAGCCACAGTATTCTCAGAGTACAACAGCATGTATACCCTTTAGATACTTACCATTACCTAATATCTTTGGTTTATTAGTTGGACTAAAACATATGTTATGTAGAATAAGAAGTGCCAGATGTTGGCTGCTCTTGTGTTTGTATTTACACATTTCCACGATCTGGTCTAAAAAACCATTTATCTTCATGACCATCTGCTGTCCATCTTCTCCAAAAGATATGTTCAGCAGCAACTTTAGCCAAAGAGTGGACACATTACCAGGATTTTTATTATTTCCTTTTGGTAATGAAAGAGACAAAAAGTTCTGCAGGAAGTTACTCTGTTAGAAGGAAGAAAAAGGACGTTAGAATTTATAGTATTCTATGGCTTGCTTGCTGCTGTTCGACCTTCCAATCTATGTACTTAACCAAAAACTAGTACTTCATTTACCTATTTCAGACACCCCATTATTAGTCAAGGATTATTGAAAGAATTACATATAAAAAAGAATCCACTTCTTGGTTAGAAAATTAGTATGGTAAAATAAATTTCTTCTATAATAATTTATCATTGTAGACACATGAAGGCTGACCCAACACAACGTATTTCTTTAAAGGCTAATTGCCACCACTATATAAGCTTTTTGTTCTGCACTTTGCATTTCTGCTCAAAAATTAGGTTGAAATACTTTAAGTGAATCAATGCACTACTTAGATAAAGTATTCTTGATTTTGTATTTATTATTGCACGTGTAATTAGCAAATGTTACAGATATCATAGAGTATCTCATGTTTTAAGCAACTTATAAGAACCTACATCACCACTCCTCTCTTCACTAACAGCCATAGGAACGTCCTCTATTTTTGCAAGATTTCAAGAAAAAACGTATGTCACATCAATGCACAGTTTTTAAGATGATTCTCAGGTTTTTAAGGAGATTCTGAGCAGGCAAAAACCTTTCCCTTTGTTGCAAGAGGGAGATGTTCTAACATCAATTCCTATGATGAAAAAGTCCTTGACTAAATATTACCAATTTCACTGAACCGCAACAACACATACAAGCATCTGGTAAAGAGTAAACAACTCAGCATACAAAGTCATTGTGGTTTACATCATGTGAACATAATATTGCTAATTTAATTTTCACAGATGGAATTAGTTATTCAGCATTACATACACTTATGAAAGGAGAGCTCACGAGAGAGAACAAAGACTAACACACTAGAGTGAAACTCTGAAGAGAGCAAAAGGAAAAACAATTCAGAGAATGTAACAGCTGGTACAGAAAAGATCTCAAACTCTTTATTTTCATAAAAAAGTTTGAGTATTAGTCATTTTGTAACTTTATGACCAGGTTTTATATAATTAGCATCACAAAAATATCATATTTCTCCCTGCATTTTCTAACAGGTAATTAGGTCTAGGCACAGAACATTACTAACAGAGATCAAAAGAAATTATTGTAATAATTTAATTACCATAAAATATGCTAAAAACAAACAGACCTTTTTATAATTTCTTTTGTATTAGCTTATCGTGTCAGTACTATAGCTGACTTTCTACATGGTATGACTTCTCAAGGTGTTGAATTTATTTAAATTATCAAAGTTTAAGAGAAACAGATTTTTCAAAGAACATTAAATAAAACAAAGTAAGACTTATTCTCTATATAAATTTAAAAAAGGAAAGACTACATACCACTGTGTAATAAGAATAGATTTCTATCTAATATCCAATTACTGACACGTAAGACATCTTCGCTAAACAAGATTATATTTCACACAGTATACCTAATGATTTATGCAATGTTTAATTTCTTGTTTACTCATAAGCAGTTTGTTCCACTGCATGCTCACTTTCATGATCCACTAGTGATTGCCATCAATATATATGGGTATTAAAATTTTTACACCCCACAGAACATGAGAGGTTATAAACAGACTATCCAAAATTGTCCAGCTTCATATGTTGCTTCTGTTCAGACTGTGAATATGACTGAATTACATGCTGCTCTTAGGGAACAGTAAGGCAACTAACTGAGAAGACAAAATGGTTTTGATTTCTGCAGAAGCACTTCTATATGATCACAGGACACTCCCTATTGAAATACGAGCATTCATGAAAAAAGGAATCTGCATCCATCACATTGCTAAAATCAAGAATACTATTTACTTACCTTCTGAATAATGCCTTTACAGTCAGGAGACAGAGCAAGGTTAGAAATTAGACAAAAGACCACCTGCTGAACTGGGCTATTATCATTTGACACTTGGGAAGCCAATTTCAAGATGTTATGCATTAATGAATTGCCAGCTGCACCTCGTGCAGATGGAAGAGATGACTGTCCACTGCTGGCCCAACAAACTGAAGCACAACCTTAAAGCAATGGAATATTTATTATATTAGAAATGCAAATATATATTATATATTAAAAAAAATCTATAGAAAGAGCATCTAGTAGTTCAGAGACTGAGATGGAACTTCTGAAAGGATTTGTTCTGCACTTTTTCTTTGAATCACAATGAAGTCAATGGGACATGCTTTGAATAGAAACCTGTCTGAATGTGGCAGTTGACTGGAATAGGCATCTACTGTTCTATTGTTCTAGAATTTAAGAGGCAATTCTGCTGTCTAACAGAAGCCATTGCTCCTTCACAGAGTGTTCCCTTAAAAACCAAAACATTGTATATAAGGCATTATACAATTATTTGGCAACAGTACCTGAAGGGATCCTCTGAAACTGGTTCAGGAAAAAGAGGTCTCTTTCACGTGAATTTTTTATTTTTCAGAGAAATAAAACCACTGTCAGGACCTGTCATTACACTGTACAACAGCAGCATGCACAATCCTATGCCAAAGAGCTACAAGCTCAAATTAATACAGTGGAAGGGAACAACTACCCTACCAGCCTGATATTTGTGCACAAACATACACATTTCATTTAGTGGCATTTGACACCTGCAACAAGGGTAACTTCTGACATGGCAAAAGTAAACAAAAATGAGACAATATCTACACACATTTCTTTGACTACACTGAGAAGGAGTGGTTAACCAGTTCAGAGCAGGTAAATTTGGGACACTTCATAAACCAGCTATTCTGAACAGGAAATAAAAACATGACTGATCAGAGAATACTTGCTTTTATCGGCAAAGAAAATAAAAATGCAGCCTAGAGTCATTGAGAGTTAAGAAACAAGAAAGACCATCAGAACTTCAGCTTGATTTTTCACACAGGACACTATATTTAAATTTTGCACCCTTTGGTTGACTAATACACATTTGACCATTCTTCAGTTCATATTAAAAAAAAAATTCTTTATGAAAAAAAGCAGCTGCAAGATCATTTAAGGTCTGGAGACATTAACTTAAAAAAAAAGAGTGAAAGAAGCTCAGAGATTTTTCAGTTAATATATTTTAACCTTGCTAACATTTAGGGTATCTTGACCAGGAGAAATGAACAGACACTTATATGTCTCTTCAAGCCACTAGCAAATCATTATCTGAGTAAATAATGAGGATATTGAATGAGAAAAATCCATACTAGATAAAAGATCAGTTTCTAGTAGTGGGGATAATCACCAGTGGAAATAAAAGGTTTGCCCAAATGAAGAAGAGAATCCTTCTGAAAAATATACAAATGCAAGCTACTGAGTCCAAGGCATAAATAAATGGAAGAAATTTAATACAAAATTAAATTTGATTATTGACTATTTCAAAAGCAGAATGTTCTCAATAAGGACTGAAGTACAAACCATATAAAGTACTGATACACTGTTCTCCATCAAAGAATTCTGAGATTAGTACTTCTATAATGTAACTATTCAGCTTTGTAGGACATTCACTGAAATCTTCAGACATAATGGTTTGAATCAAATGCTATTTAATCCTTTAGTACAATTGTACTTTTGCCAAATCCAACAGTCTGAAACAGGTTCTGAACAAAAGTCTTGAATATATTAAAATCAAAAGTCTTGATAGACTTTGATGGATCAGTGCTTTATACTTTCCTCTTATGGTAGTAATAAACATACTTTTCCTTCTATTATGCTTTTCCATCTTAATTATTCTGGTAAAATATTTTCAGGTTTTACATCACAAAGTAACTCTCATACCTGCAGGATAGTTTGCAGTGTAGACACAAAGCAAATGCAGAGCTATTTGCATTGAGGAATCATCTGTTAAAAACCATGGCCATAGTGAATGCAGAACAGGAACAAGATGAGCTTTAAGTGCTGCCATCTACAAGAACATGAGGAAGAATTTAAACTACTATATTCTTAAATACTTTGAAAATTAAGTATAGAACAAGAAAAGCATATTTTTATCTCATGGTTTAAAAGACTGTGCAAAGAACTGACACCCTCATTTCAACACCAATGAAATTAACTTTATGCCAGTCAAAACCAGCACATTTTAACTCCTGAGATACATGTAAACAAAAGTAAAGATTTATTCGTTCCAACTGTGATTGTTCAAGAGCTCTCTATTTTATAGTTTTATTCAAGTCCAACTAAAGTAATTATCAGAACTCAAAAAGTACAGAAATACAAGAGTGTAACTGTGTACAGAGTAAATGATAGAAATCTTCAGTTATCAACAGCAACCTCCAAGCAATTGCCTCTACAGACCCTGATCAAGGTAAGAAAAACATTCCACATTAATAATAACTGAGATTATGGCACAACCAAGTCATGGGGACCTTAGGGATAATCAGATGGCTTATTCAGACAAAGGTGTTCTCTATATAAAAGGGATGCCAACATATGCCCTAGAAAAGGGGTACTTCTGGAAAGTCAGGAAATATTGTGGTTCCACTAATGTATTTGCTAAAAGTAGAACAAGTTGTATAAATAGCACAAATAACACAATGCCAAGACAAATTAAACCGTGAAAGAGAAAATGAAAATAAATGTGTGAAGGGTATCAGCAATAAGAAAGAGGAAGAGCAGTGATCAGAAAGAAAGAATACAAGCAAAAAGGAAGAAAAAATGTAGCATTTTCCCTGTGGAAAAAGTAGGCAGGCTTTTCAGCCTTCAGAAGAACTGAAGTTGAAAAGAATTTGAAAAGAAAAATAGTTGAAAAGAGAAAAAGATAACATAAAGTGAAAAGAAGAAATTCAAGAATTCAAGAAAAATGATTTTTAAAAAATGAAGATGAAAACAAAACTGTTTTGGAGAATTACTGCACTTACTTTTCAGATAAAGAAAAGGGCAAATTATTATTTAGGATTTGTTTTTTGTTTGGTTTTGTTTGTTTGGGATGGGTTTTTTTAGTTGATATTTTTTTCTTTCAGAAAGGGAAAGGTAATAAGGACAGGAAACTTTTTCCAAGATCTGAAGTGTATTTCTGTGTGCCTTTCTGGTGGCCCCAATACTTTTCTCCACATCCATTTTTCATATTATATGCTTTGAAAATTACAGTTCTTGAATTAAGCAAAACAGAAGTGGATATGAAAGACAATAGCCGTCTGAAACCATTGGGAGATGATGTTTCAATAAGAACACGGAGTTCCTAATGAATGTATGAAATATTCTTGGAAACTGGGAGTATTAATGAAATTTGATGCATTTCCTGCCATTAATATCAAACTTAAACTTAGCCAGCTTGAAAATAACTTCAAAGTAGAAAAAAAATTATCTTCATTCACTAAATGGATGTGCTCACATTGCTTCAGTATAAGAATACTTACTTTGCATTCTTCATTTTGAAAAAGACAGTTTCTGAGGAGCTGCATAGAACACTTTAACTCCTTGAGAAGGTTATCCTCCTATCCAGAGAAAAATAATTGAAGTCATCAACATCAGACCAGAATGAATTTTGTACAAGGAGGAAAGAGATGTCTAAAGAGAGGGAAAAATCTAAGGCATCAACATCTGGGTCACATTGCTTCCACAGGTTTCTTCTGATCTCAGGTAGTATTCATGTTAGCTAGCTTCAAGCACATTTACTAAAGACATTTATAACAAGTTACTTAGAATCATCCTCATTCCTCTCACAATCCACAGATACTATTTCTAGGGGCACCAATCTGACCAAATGCAGGGATCTGTAATGTAGAGCTCTATTCCTCTTACAACAATGAAGAATGGAGGGGAACATTTCCAAGTATTTGGATCCATCCTAAAATAAACATCTAAAACAAGTCAAATGAATCACTCCCTAGAAGCACTTTTTTTATTCCTTGGATAGAAACAAGGTTAAACTAGCTCTGTCTTGAAGATTTCTGCATTTGGTCAGACTAATCCATCCTTATATTCCCAGGGTCTTAGTTCCCTATCCTTAAAAAAGGAAATAGCTTCCAACCTGATAAGAATATTATAAAGATAAATACAGACCTTTGGATGGTGAGGTACTATACTGAGATTCAAGTACGCAAGTAAACAAAAAATCCATCTTCATGATAGAGCTGTGACACTAGAGGCTAATGATGGCTGACCTAACTTCTAAAAGGTTGACGCACTAAACCACTCATGAAAAATGATCAGATTCCAACATGCTTGTTCACCATAGGATACTATTTCTGTCTTATAAAGGAACAAAAATGTAAAATGGGATTCATGCTTAATCTCAGACAAGATGAAGCAATAATGTATGTTTATAAATAATAATATCACATTGGATGACTTTTAGAGATGAAGTAACAGTCTATCCCCAAAAGGTTAAAGAAAATCAGGTGTAGCGATGAAGAAACATTTTATAACTGGTTTGTTTCATTTTTAGCCAAATAAATTGCTAACTCCAAGATGTTCTTCCAAGGAATTCCCTATGTATTAATTTAGTTAATAAATAAAATAGTATTAGAATGCCAGAAGCTACAACTCATATTTAATGTATAAACTTCTAGGAGTTTGAAAAAGTTATGGGTTGCATTGATGGTGCTATTGTATTTATTTATTTTAGGATACCTTGATTTTACTAAGATCCTACCTTAAGAGCTTTTCTGAAAGCTTGGCTATTTGTAAATACTTTTCATCCTCTTGGTTAGCATCACATTAATTATTGGGAAAGAAATGGAACATCAGTTAAAACACATCAGTTGCCCTGATAATGAAGCTAGGTCAAATACAATTTTCCCAACAGTTAAAAGAAAAAAAGAGAGAAAGAAAAGAAGCTCTCCCAACTTCCCTTTGAGAGCTGCGCCTCCAAGTGCACCTAGGGGGAGTTTTGTGAACAATCAGCTAATTCTACTGTGAAAGAAATGTCACAGTTTCCTTCACATGAAATTGTTTGCCATTATGTACCACATACGATGAATGTCATGCTTACATGTGACGAAGCAATCTACAGTCCCAGCTCAGCAGGGATATCTGTCATGCAGTTTTTGGGAAATCTTTCAGAAAATTTTTAATTAAACATAAAGAGTCTTTCTGACTTGTCTAAGAGGCTCCCTTCCTCCAATTTTTCTCAAGTTTTAAATTCCTTCTATGTTTAGCAGAGGAGCAAATATTCCTAGCTTCCCTCTTCTCAACCCAACAATTACAAAGACCTAGCTGACTTCAACCTTACAGGACACCTTTTAGCTTTCAACCCCTGAAGAGGGGATAATAAAGATGTTTAGGAGCTCTCAAGAACAAAAAAAAATTGTAGTCTTCAAATGTCAGGGTCAAACTCAACTTTTTTTAAGAGTTCATTGTTATAAAACATGGTTCCACACTCTCACAAATCAAGGCTAAAGTCTGTGCCAAAACCTCAGAGAAAATGCTACTGAGCTCAAGAAATGCAGAAATACTCTGCAGAAAGATGTTTTCTGCAATTTCTGCTTTACAGGAGCAGACAAGATATCAAACTTGACAGCAGAGTTTACTGCCTGTATTTTAATAATTCTCTTGAAAGAAAGCAGCAGAAAACTGAGTGACACAGGAACAGACAAAATCAAAATGGCTAGCACTCGTTGAAAGACACTGAGAGAGAAAACCTGAGAAAAGTAAAGATTATTATTGTGGAAACAAGATGGGAAAAATTAGCTGGATTGGCTAGGACCATGAAGTCACGGCTGAAAACCCAACTATATTTGAAAACAATACAGTACTCTGATACTGCTCTAAGGCTAAATATCATAAATTACACACACTGATAGATTACAAAAGGATATTTGTGTATGTGAGTGAATCTGAAACTAAACTTTGAACTCTCAGTCAGAAGGCTGCTAGTTGCTGGCTTCATCCAGACTGGGCTAGTTGCTAATTTTGATAACATGGACTAAAGTGGGAAGTCCTGAATAATTCAACTACTGAAAAGACATGAGATAGAACCAGTACTCAGAGGCTGATTATGTGTCGTACTTGACACACAGATTATTAAGTTTAGGTACAGGAGCTTGGAGTTCCAGAATGAAAAGCTGGTGGCAAAAAGGATTCCTGAAAGGAAATGGTCTCTGAAAAAAAGAAATGGGCCCAAAAAGAAGAACATGAAGATCCTGGCCAGAGAAACAATGCTCCAATTGGGAGAAGATCCTGAGGACTAGAGAGATGCATGAAATTAAACACCAGTACATGCCCTGGGGCTTTGTCCAGTAAACACCCAAGGCTGAGCAGTATGAACTGACATTCATGCTGCCTGAAATTCCTGAAGTAGCAGTCATCTCCATGTTGGAAAAGAGAGTTGAGACCTAGTAAGACCTCTGGGTGGGAGAGCATGTGAGACAATCAAGTTGGTAAAAGCTCTAAACTCATTGAATCTTATAGAAGCTCCAGTATTCAGTTCTACTATAAGTTGTCATTCACCGTGTCTCATCTGTGACAGGTACAAGAAGTATCTGCCTCAAGAGAAAAAACTAAAACAAACAAAAGACAGCTGGGAAGTGCCTTATCACATCAGTCTTGTAGTTTTTATACCTTTTTCTTCTGTGCTTTTCCAGGCTTTAGGGAATCCAAGTTCAGCTGTCCATGAATGTGCTTCATGTTTTCTATACAGCTGTCTATCAGGTCAACTGGAAGACAAAAACCAGTAACATTTATAATTACATTCACAATCCAAAATACTTTAAGAAACACAAAATATGTTTCTGGTAACGATCTTCTTGTTAACTTCTTGATATCAGAAAGTAACTAACAGTTTCTGAGGTGAAGTGCACCTCGTTGAAAGATCTCAAGAAGCAAGAATACATTTGAGCACTCCTGCAACAGAATCCTCTGAGAGCCACGCCCAAAGGAAGGACTGGTTAAGATGGAGAGGGGAAGATGATTTGGGCAGGAGAGGATAAGAACTCATAACTCTTCAGGATATCTTCAACGATGCTGCTTAGAAGAGTGAAGCTTCAAGGGCTTAAGGCATCCATTACCCAATCCTTCCCTAATAACAGTAGATTTGCTGCATCTGAGGTGAGGCAAAGGAAAGCAATTGTTCATGTGACTCAAAGTCCAAAATGTTGAGTTAGGCTCTATTCTTTGGGTCTAGAGTCTTTAACTCACTACAAGATCATGGAGTGACTACATGAGTGGACAAGGTAAGAGCTACTGATGTTGTCTATCTGGACTTCCGTATGGCTTTTGATGTGGTCCTCTACAATAACCTTCTAAACCAGAGTTATGTAATTGACGAGTGGACTGTATGGTGGATGAGGAATTGGTTAGATGCTCACTCAGAGGGGAGGAATCAATGACTCAAAGTCCAGATGGATACTGGTGACATGGTATCCCTCAGGGGGCCATACTGGGGCCAGTACTGTTTAATGTCTTCATCAATAACAGTGGGATTGAGTGCAGCATCAGCAAGTTTTCAGATGACACTAAGACGAGAGGTGTGATTGACACACCTGAGGAATGGGATGCCATCCAGAGGGACCTGGACAAGCTTAAAAAGCGTGTCCAGATGAAACTCATGATGTTCAACAAGGTCATGTGCAAGGTGCTGTACTTGGGCTGGGTCAATCTCAACTATCAGTACAGGATGGGGGATGAAGGGACTGAGGAGAAACCAGGAGAAACCAGGGCTGAAACCCTGATTTCAGGAGAAACCAGGGCTGCTGGTGGATGAAAAGCGGAACATGACTCAGCAATGTGTATTTACACCCTAGAAGGCCAAATGCATCCTGAGCTGCATCAAAAGTCACATGGCCAGCAGGCTGAGGGAGGTGATTCTGCCTCTCAGCTTTTCTCTGGTGAAACACCCCCTGGAGGACTGCATCCAGCTCTGGGTCCCTCAGCACAGGAAGGACCTGTTGGAGTGAGTCCAGAGGAGGGCCAAAATAACAATGAGTGGGATACGATACATCTATGAGGACAGGCTGAGAGAGTTAGGATTGTTCAGCCTGGAGAAGAAAAGGTTCCAGAAGACCTGACTGCAGCCTTCCAGTACTTAAAAGCAGCTTATAAGAAAGATGGGGGGAAACTTTTAGCAGGGCCTGTTGGAATATGTCCTCTCCTCTAAGGACAAGAGGACATAACCACCCAGGTGGCCCTCTGCTGGACTTCTCCAGTTTGTTGACATTTCTTGTACTGGGCCAAAACTGGATGCACTATTCTAGATTTAGTCTAACAAGTGGTAAGTAGAGGAAAGATAATACTTTCTCCTTGACCTACTGGTTCTGCTCTTGCTAATACAGTCCAGGATGCTGTTGAGTCTTCTCAAATTCAGTTTGCTACCAGGCCCTTTTCAGCTCTCCAGTCAGCCTCTACTACTGTAAGGGGTTGTTCCTTTTGAGATGCAGGACTTAGCATTTGTTACTTAAAATAGCCCTTAAGAGCTGAACAGGTGATGTTAGAGCTACAGGCGTCTTTACAAGATTGATTGAAATCCCCAAAGTCCTCTTCCTCTTTTCTGAGATCTGTGTTGCATGACAGCAAGAATGACTTGAAGCTCAAGGACAGACCATGATACACTTCCTGCAGTGGAAGTGCCTTCATGGAAAGTCAGATCTTAGATGATCTGGTAGGTCATCAACAGAAGAACCCTGATTGAAGCAAGCGCTGAGTACAGCACCAATACACTGGGAAAGAGCAGAAAGTACAGGATTTGTAGTTCAGAGTTTTCTGCTACTGTTGGGATCAGACATTGAATAGATATGTCTAGGCTATCTATTACAACACAGTGTAGGTTTAAAAAGCAGAAAAATACCCAACTGAGATATATAAGGAAAAAGAGACCACCCAAGACAAAGTGCACTTGGACTGATCAGAAGGTATTAAACCCATAATACATGAGAAATTCAAATTAACCACTCTCCCCTATATTCTACAGGGCATAAAAAGGCTTTTAAGGAGCTGGTTTACTACTGTAAAAACCGTAGGCATGAAAGATATCGCACAGCAAGGGAAGAAGGTCCTACTTAAACTGTAAAATGGGACTAAAGAAGCAAAGAGACAGCGAAGAACAAAGTTGAGAAAATGAAGTCTCATCTTGTCTAGGTATAGCCAGAACTGAGAACACAAGGCATACTTGCACGTACAAAAGTATCGGCACTGCCTAAAGCAAGAAATGGAAGACACTGCCACTGTAAAATCTCCAGTTTCAAATGGATGAATATCCATTAGCAATAAAAACTCACAGGTCTCTTCTAACTCTAACTTCACCAGAAGTTTTTAGATGGTCTACAACATAATATTTTATCTGCAGCAGAAAACTTCAATTATTAATAAGATTTCTTTGTAAAAATCCAGAAAAAAACCTGCCACTGAAACCTAGGTCTTTTGCTTTGACAAAGAACACTATGATTTAAAGATAATACGTGAAACACCTGCAAGCATTTGATTCGTAAATCATTTAACACACATTTTGAAATGCTCACCTTCCAAAGCACACTTCTGGGCATTTTTACTGACAGATAACAGAGACAGCAGTGCATTTGTAGCAACCTCTTTCAGCACATCCTTTGAAGATTTTCTTTCACAGACCTACAAAAAATGCAATTTTAGTACAGAAATGAAAGCGAGCATATTAAAAGTAGTATTCATATCTATAAATAGGTTGTCTTAGTCTACATTTTTATTTGGATGATTAATCACTATATTCCTATATGGAGTTCTCTCTCTCTCTCTCTATATATATATATATTTTAAAATTTACTTTTTCTTCTTTTGCTCATAAGCTCACTCCTCGCACTCTTTTCTTAACATCCTAGTTTTCTAAAGCCTACATTTCCAGTCCTGACATTCCAGACTTTTCCTAATATTCAAGGCTTGCTATTGCAGACAATTCACTGACATGCTTTTAGTGCCATCTCACTTTTCTTCAACACAATGATGAAGATGACACATTAAATACAGTGAAATTCCTTAGAATAAAAATACCACCAATAATTATTTCAGACACTTCTAAACAGTGAAAAATGGTAGTTTGTCTTATTTTTTGTGAGGTCTTTGTGAGCATCACCACTTTCCTAGTAACATAAGTATAATCTCTGTGTTTTCAAAGGAATTTTATCTGAAGTCATATAACAAGTTAGCTGAAAGACAAGGAGCTGTCTGTGCTTTATATAGTATCCACTAGAGAATTTTGTCCATCGAGCAATTATCTGTAAAATACCATGCCAATACTGACATCCAATAAAATGGAAAATGACATGCATTGCAATCAGAAGAATACAGGAAAATAAGAACAGTTGCTGGATCCTAGTAAAAAGAAAAACATATTTTAAAGTCAGCCAAAACTACAACATCTTAAGAACTTAATACTTCAGACAGAAACCTTATGGGTACTTATCCATAGGACCTCATAGATTTTACTTCGATATATATCATGCATTAATAGCCTAAGAAATTTTTCAAATTTTAATATGCAATCAAATATCGATGTATTCTCTAGAGTTATCATTTATTGATGTGTTCATTGTAAGTGGGAGTGGCATGGTCAAGGAATAAAGCTAGTAAGCTGATAACTTGAAAAAAACCCCATGAGCTCACTGATGAGGACAACTGACACCAAATTAAAGCACCAAAGCATAGACTGGGTTCTGTGTTTATAACCAACAAAAAAGAAATTTACATTTAGACTACAACTGTTTTGATTAGATCTAGTGTGAAATCTTGCTTAGAGGCTAGCAAGCCACTGCGCTGCAACACAGCAGCAAAGGAACACAGTATATGTAACAGATGTTAGCTAGTTCAAGACAAGTCTTGGTAGGAGTGCAGTACAAGAATTTAGCACCCATAGGAAAAGGAGATGAAGTGATACTAAGAGAGCAATATTTTGGTCCCATCATCCAATATACATGAATACATGTCAAATCAATTTTGTTTTACATAGCAAAATCTTACTAAATTAAATACTTATTAAGAAAAATAGTTACAAGACAATGACTCCAGAACATTAGGAATCACAAGCTACACTATATGAAATGTGCATCTTTCAGACAAACACTACACTTTGAATTATGGATCACTATTACTGTTAAGAGTGACCAAGTGCATAAATTTAAAGAAGGACAATGAGTATACAGACAAAAGAATTAATTTTTGAGGGAAACAAATGATACACATTCATATGTAACTTTGTTTATTACTAAGTAATGGAAGACATTTTAGCAATCCGTATATTAAGTGAAGGGTGCAAATATTAAGGAGGTAAAAGAATAATTTAGGACAGTGTACAGAAGTATAAATAAGAATAATGAGATTACATTAAGCAGGACAGAACACTCAGAATAAATCACAAAATATCCCCATCTTGTCTCCAGTATATATTATGTTGGGCAACAAGTTCCTAAAAGAATTAGTGAAAAGATGGTACCTGGCCAAATAAAAACTAGGTTGGAAAATACATTAATAAGTGCTTCATAAGTGCAACAACACTGATCTTACACTATCACAGAATGAACTAGAAGGTTTAAAGATTCATTTTGTTAAAGTTTTACAAAAGCAGCTCTTAAAAACTACAATGGGGATAACTATGTCGCAAACCGTAAAATTATTATTACATGTTTGGAAAAGCAGGGAAAAAAGTGTATGGGTATTTGGCTAAACATATTCTACTTATGTATCACCTTCTCTACGTTAGATTTCACACCATACTGTTACAGCGTAATTGCCTTGCAAGGCACTTCTTAGAAGTTGCTTCTTTGCAACAGTTCCATCTTTTTACATTAATTTCAAAAATGAGTCTAATAGATGTCTCAAACTAAAGATGTCTTGGTTTATAACTGTAAACAATTAATTTTTGTTTAGTTAACTATATATTCCTTTTTTAACAAAATATAAAAATGCAAAAATATATTCTGCAATCACATTATTAGATTTTAAATACCTGAATAATTAATGCAGTAAGTTGAGTTACTGATGCCTGGCATCCTTCAACATGATCCAGAAGAAAGCTAATAGTTGGATTCTGACATACACTCGGTTTATCTTGGAGCTGTCTTCTTCCTTCCTCATTCAAAAGGACAGAGAGGAACTGTAAACTACCCACATATAAAGCGGGGTATGTTGTAGACAGATGAATACAATCAGAAATGGTATCTGAAAGGTTAAACAAAAAAATAAAAATTTTAACATTTTGTTGTGAATGAAGCTCAAGTGCTTTGGAACTCAGAAAGATTTATGAAATAAAGTGTGTAAGGAAGAAGTAGTAATACCTGCACAAGGAATTCTACAAATTCTATGCATCTAGTAAGTCCTGATAAAATTTAAACTTTTGTTTCTTAAAGAATTTTTTAAAGATTTAAATTCACTAATTGCTATATACTGATTTGACTATAAAACAAAAAAAGCCATTTCCATTTCACTCAAATCACTCATTTGTTCAACAGTTTTATGAACTCTCCTCAGTTTATTCAACAGCTTACATTATAAAATCAACAGTATCTATCAGCTGCTTTATATGCAATTGGATTTGGATTCACTAGATCACTTAACATGCACCTGGTTGAAATCACAAGCTTATCTGGACTATTTTCATCCTTCAATATTAAAAAATTGCACAGAATCTTGTCTGACTATGCAAGTAACTAATGTAAGAATAATTAAGAAACAAGCAAACTCCTGTATAACAGTCTTGAATTCCTCTGTCTCTTATCTCCCCTCAAAACTTTGCTTTCGTTTTATACAAGATATTTAAAAAAATAATGAAAAAAGAAGTGCTAATGGATTATTTCACAAATACCATATTTGGCTAAAGTTTACAACTAAAATCACTAACTTATACATGCAAAGAAAATTCCTATATTTATCTGGCAGTTCAAAAGTTTGTCTGATGATATGAGAAAGAGTTATAAAAATTCAGTTAACAAAACAAGTCAGTCAAGGTCTGGACACATTTGGCTTTCGTTCTGTAGATCTCATTGCTAATTACTTAATAGCATCTAAACAGGAATGACTCTCTCTTCTATTTCCTTGTTTTATTAGTTGCTGGGTTAAAATCTATTCAGGAATAGTCATTACCAATTACTGCTGTACAGTGACTTGCAAGGGCTGCTGTCACAGATGGAAAAGATATCTGGCCACTTTTCCACAATAATGTAGCTAGAAGGCCGAAAAAGTCTACCCATGTTTCATGAAGTACAGACGTTAACTCAGGATCTGCAAAGGCAACACAGAAAAGTCAACACATTTACAAATGTGCACAAATCTAGAAAGCTAAGCATGACAACAGCTGCCAATTTACATGAAGGTGGCCCATAAATGAAGACCTCCCTCATTCTGGTTATACTGGAAACAAAGTATTTCATTACCTAACCCATCTTTGGGGCGTATAGTGAGAATCCTGAAGGTATTTCCCAAAAGAGGTTTCAACAGTTCATTCTGGACTACAAGCTGACAGTCTACCAATAAACATGATTTTAGAAGCCTGGACACAGATGAGAGGTATTGAAGTAGTACTATGACCTGTTAAATATTTAAAGAAATGTATGAAATAAAGCCATATATTTACATCTTACATATTATTTTAAATTTACTCACATTATGTCAACTGATTCATAATATTCTAAGTTAATATACACCGCTTAAAATAAACAATAGAACATAAATTAAAAAAGTGTTCTCTTATTTTTCACTGTTGAAGGTGAAAGAGAATCCCTAGTCTGGAAATGCATGTGATCAATTTTCTAGTAACAAAGAAAAGGTTTCTTGTGAGAAAGTTATGACTCTTGCAACACGTACAGCAGCATACTCATTGGAAGCTCACAAAATAAAACATAAAAATGGTCACTGATATTGAGAAATACATGTGTATTTCCTGAAAAGAGAAGCTCAATTTGAAGTTTTAGGAAAAAAATTACTTCTGACAGATTGATTTATTCTCATTAGATTTCTGCAGAAAATGCATTTCCTTAATCACAGGAGTAATTTTCTTCAAAGTAAATCTGAACGCAGAGCAGCAGAAGCTAAAAAATTGTGCTGTGGCATGAAACAGTATGTTCTATATGTTGTATATACAGAACTAAATTTAATAAAAAAGTAGTTCTATCACCAGTAGCCCTAATCGTTTGCACACATCAAAACTCTGAAAACTATTTAATTGTCTGCAGGATCAGAGACAAAGCAAAGCAGCCAGGTTTGTTGCAGTGTTTGTGTCATTAACTGCATATGGCTCATACTTACTAGCATACAATAAAAATATTCTATAAATTATTTAATGGCTAAACTCAATTTATATTTTTAAAACACAACTAATTCTCAGTTTGCTGATTCTAACGCAGTTCTAAGACAGAAATTAATTATTCTGTGTTGAATAAAATGGTTTTCACTTCAGTCTTGTCAAAAGCACAAATATTCACTTGAATGTACCCTATAGCAGCATGTCTAGACTATGTTAATAACAGATTATGCTAACATAAATAATTTCTTAATTTAAAAAAAATTAGAAAGTAACAAATGCTTCTCTAACCTGAGCTTTTACATGTTCTGTATGACACAGATGACCCAATGGAGCTTTCAGTTCCAAGATACATCTCTCAACCAGATTAGCATTTACAAGACTAAAATAAATAAAAATTTGGTTAGATATACAGTTAAATAATTAAACATTCTACTAAGTTAACATTACCTAAAAGAGAATGATACAAATAAACAGTAAAAATAAAACAAAAAACACTTACTGGTAAATTCCGCTATTTTAAGAAAGTCTAGTACAATGGCAACTATAATAGCAGTTAAGTTGTTTCAAAATAGTTAGACTAATATAAATTTCAATAGCTTTTACTGTACTGTACTGGCAAAAATCAATTGTTTCTATCTGATTGCTTATTTTCTTTCCTCTAGAAAAATAAACAGCTCTGTGATAATATAAATTGTATTCAAACCAGGGGAATTTTTGTTTGGTTGGTTTTGTTTCATTTTTTCCATTAATTGCACTATGAAGTGCATTATAAAAGGTCTTAAAAACCTTCGCAAAACAACTGAACTAATTCTTCATGCTTCACTTCAGGGCTTCCGAACATCTACAGAAGAAAGATTTTTTCATGGTATAAATGGAAACATGGGAAACAATCTGAAGACTATTTTGAAGTGATTTCTTCTTTTAAAAGAAGAACACTAAGGTTTATCATCCATTCTTTCCCAAATCTGGCCAGTGTTATGTAATCTCTTTTAGTGTGAGAGTCCCTGGTTCATCTTCAAAATATTTCATACAATTCAAAGAAGAATATCATAGAATTAACTGCAATGAGCTGCAATTCCAAATACCTTACTATATCATATATTGTTTTACTAAAAAATAAACTAAAAATTACCCATCCAAAAAAGATGACTAAGTGGCCATCTAGACAAAAACCTAGAACATTACGAGTGGAACACAGTTGTCCTGTAGAAGACATACCACAAATTAAATCAAGAATAAGACTACCTATTCTGTGAGAAAAATAATCAATCTTGATTCTTTAACTGATTGTGTTTTTTAAAAAAGGCATTTCTTAACACTCCAGAAGTAAGAAGTGATCAATATGTTTAACAGTTTTTGTAAGAAACGGGTAGATCTCATTTGAAAATTCTGAGACTTCTCTTTGCTACACCCTGTTTACAGTTCAACAGTTATTGATCTCATACCTGCTGAGAGCTGTTAGCAAATGTGCCTGTTGAAGAGCAATTCCAGTATCTTTTGGTGTGACAACCAGCAGATTGTGCAGGAGGCTGCAAACAGCTGACAAAAGGGCAGGTGTGACTATACTACGCTGTTTAGACAGAGCAGCAGACATGGGAGAATCATGCTGACTCGGAGATTCTGTTATGGTTGTGTCACTTTGACCTAGAGTGTTTTTAATTAAAAAAAAAAAAAAAGAAAACTCACAAAAGATTAAATTACAGCAATTACATAAAACAAATTTCTCTTTATTTTTCATAAAACATCCAAGTCCTTTCTGCATTTAAACTGTATATTCTGCAGAGAATAAAAAAAAACCTCAAAGAGATCAGATACAGAAAATAGCTCTGAATAGTTCTCCCTCTACCAGGCACTAATTGTTAAAGACAAACAGTAAATTTGGAAAAATACAAATTCTCATTTCCTTAACAGAAACGTATTTTATATTTGCACATAGCTCTCTCTACATCCATGAATTTATATGCATTTTTTACATTATATTCATTTTTATCTTTCTACATACAAAGGTAAACATCTCTGTGTTTGCACTTGTGTGTGCATGTATGTACATGACAGCTTTACCTTGATGGATGTTTTTATAAGGGTGACATTTCAAGCAGTAGCAACCATTTTCATTGATTTCTGCCAAACGTATTTCACCCTGCTTCATTTTAAAGGAAGTGTTTAGTGTTTGTCTTCTAACATGCAACTACAGGAAGCATCAATGGTGATTGTTCCAGCAATATGCAAGCTGTACAAATGTACAGCATGGAAAAATACTGAAATATGGGCAGGTTAATACATTGTATTCATCATTATACACACAACTGAAACTTGACTTACCTTGTGCCATAAGCCGATCAACTACAGTTTCAGGAATAAAACTCGCTGAACTTGTGGGAAGTGTTGCCTGAAGCTCAGTAACACTCCCCAGTGATGGTGATGCAGACAGAATCTAGGAAGCCATAAAAAGGAAACTAGCTGATTCCAGATTTGTAGATCAGTCTTCTATTTATACTTTGCACAGAAGAGAGGAACAACCCACAAACCCCAAAATTATGCAAATATTACTGTCCAAAACCAATTTGATTAAATTTTGTCTACTATGTGTGTGTATATATAAAATACACATCCAATAATTGAAGCTATTGAAAGATGTGCAATAAGAACAGCCTGGAACATTTCAGTTAAAAACTGATCAATGCCCATGTTACTGGAAATTCCTCCCCTTCATCCTTCTTTGTCATCCACATAATTGACTCAACCTACATTTGGATAAAGATAGAAAGACACTACTGAAGCATTTAAACTCAAATTTTTCATGGACTATTTGCTCTACTGAGAACATCAGCACTTGTCCATTTGTACCAGAACAGAATTAGATAAAAATATCACAAGCACATTTGTCATCAGTCAGACTTGATGTCCCAGCCTTTCCAACTCAAGGTACTTCTTCCAACCTTAGTCCTGTGATCCATATATTTATTAATTTCATAGCGAAGATATATTTACGTGACAATAGGTAACTTTTTTGTCATACTACCATGCTCCTCCTATCAATTTGACATCATCTATATTATGAATTCTGCATGCTTTCAAAAGTTCTTAACGGTCTTGCTACTGTATTTAAAACCACAAGCTTGAGATCAGAAGACCTATATGATTTGGTTTTGTAACAGTAAAACCTGTGACCTGTTTCAGAGCATGGGACAAGTATCTATCATGTCAAGTCACTTTTTCACTTCTGATTTTTATTTTATAGATGGACAGTACACATCAGTTAATTTTCTTAAAGCATATCACTGTATAGTGCAGAGAATACAGAATGTTGGGGAAACCAATGAAATGGTTAAGAATGTTATTATACTTTTCCTCACAGTGAGCTTTCTAAGGAAGACTTGAAATATTTCAAAGGTTTGGGTTTTTTCTTTTAAGTTTTATTAGAATAACAGTTGGAATATTTTTTTACCTAAGGAAATGTAAAAAGTGCTATAACTGACCAAACGGGTGGAGAGAAGGAAATCACAGATCACTGCCTTCCTAGCTACTGTATCCTTGCAACCTGCATATTGTAACTGCCTTCTCTTTCACATTTTCCTCTGGTCTCCCACTATTATTCATCCTACAGTCTTGAATCTTTCTTCTCGAACCTGCTCAGTTGTTCCCCCAAAAAAGCCAGGAGGTTATTGTAATAGAGAAAACAATCTACTGTAAAATTTTGGGGGGGTGTCCAAAACCCAGGATTCACACAGAGCTTGGGCCATATAAACACTAGGGCGATGCTCGGCTAAATAATTTTCTTGTTAGCAAAATGTAGTACCAAACTGCACTGAGCAATTGAAATTCAAATTCTATTTTGATTATACAAATAAAAACTCTATTTGCCAATTGAAATAGGCTATTTAAAGTTTTATGCTTGCTAATTTAAATAATTATTAAAATCCATTATTTATATTGAATCAATTCAGCTTGACACATGGTAAATTCTGCATTTATTCACCACCATACTTCAATTCCAAGCATACTAATAGGTGGAAAAAAACCCTATTTCCCTTAAATAGTACAAACCCAAAATGTAACTTCAAAGAGTCTGTATGGTTCTTCTGAAAGGAGTAAAGCGCTAAAACAAATTATAACTATACTGAGAGTCATCTTACAGATATTATTAGGAATAATATCTGTATAGGAATAAGCTTTCACATATTAGTAAATAGTATCAGCTACATTGCACAACAGCTCTTATCTATCTTCTGCACTTGTTTAAACACTTTGGGCAAGGAAATAAAAACAAGTCCTTAGTTATGTTAAAAAAAAAAATCGGTAAAAGCTTTATCTGCTTAGAAAAATATCATCTTCCTGCACTGATAGAACATTTATTGGTAATTGTTTCACAGTGGGAAATAAGTTAAAATCATAAATTTTCTGCTATCTTAACAGAAAACACACAGTAACAAAATGAAGTTGTTTCCACACTGTTCTGCCTTCCAGGAAAAAAAAAAAGATATTACCACTTTTATAAAACACATTTGATAAGGATGAACTGGAGTCTGGAACATAGTATCAAGTAAAGGATATTTACTACTGGCACCATATTGTTTCTGGGAGCAATGAGGCATTGTGTTGCTTAACAGTAAGACTTTGAAAGAGGGTTTTATAAGGGAAAAGGTTCATGTGTGTGGAGAGGGAGATGACAACTGCAGATTAGAACTAATTCAAAAGAATACAAAAATTGTTAGAGTGGAAACACAGGAGAAATGTAAGGGTTTGCCATTCATCTACTAGATAGGAATAAAAGGTCTTTTCTTAACCTCTAGTACAAAAATCCCTCTGGCCTTGCTTTAATAGGCTTGCAGTGATTAATTCTATTCAGTTCTCTTTTCAAAGGTTTAAATCACTTAACTGCATAACACTCTGGTAACCATGGTTCCAGAAAATAAAGCACACATTTTGGCAAGAAGATTTCATAGGAAAGAACAGTCATGACTTAAAGTCATCTGAGAAAAGTCTGTAGATCCTTAACCCACACCATTTTTAGCTCAAGTTTTTAAGAAACTGCTCATTTTGCTAAGCTGTCATGGGCACTGAACAGCCCTAGAGTATTTGTGCAGTGTGAAGCAAAGTGCTATCTCCATGCAGATTGGTGGTCTCTTATCATATGTAATAACACAAAATAAACATGTTGGTTAGAATAAGGGTAAGGCTTCGCACTCTCTAATGATAACATGAGTTCATGTTTAAACTATTAATTCTATAAAAGACCAAGACTCTTAATCTTCTCAGAACTGGACTTTTTCAACTACCAACATTCCAGTTCACAGAAAAATAACGATAAATTTGATAAAATTCGCAATCCACTGGGATCTTAAAGATACAAAATGCCATGCATGTGAGTTAAGACAGTACAAACAATCCAGTTCTACTGCTTTTGTACATGATGTTGAATGATTGATTTAATCACCTGTGGCAATTCTTTATAAAACAGGCAAAATTTTATTTATGGCTTCCGCAAGATCTCTGACTCCCTTTTCAATATTCTCAATTTTTCTTTCTGCAAATTTGGGAAAATACTTGGAGATCTGGGAGAAAAGATGAAGCTAAGAAGTAATTTACATGCAATTTTCACTTGAGGTCATATGACCCCATGTGGCATCAGCTCTTGAAAGCAGAGAGCTCAAATAAAGTAGTGATGACATGAAATCTGAAAGCAGAGAAAATTAATAGTGTGTTAGGAATAGGAGTGGACATACCTAAACCAATTCTTCTTTCAATGTTATTAAAATATCACAGAAGAGTTTCTAACAGAAACAATTCTACTTGATTTGATTACTGGTTCTCAATTATTTGTTGCTGTTGCCATCAAATCTGTACCATGCACAAAAACCCCCATTTTTGCCTTCAATAAGACTTGTAGCTTCCTTTTAATTTTTGACGGGGAAAGCACGCCATCTCGTGGGCTTGGAATAATGACATCATCTTGGTACCATCAACATGCATATTTTAGTGACAAACTTCTACAAACTTTTGGTAATTACTTCATAAATTTCTTTCTTTTACTCATACATCAAAATTTCAAGTTTTGGGTCAAACTCTGGGCCAAAAATTTGAAGTTATATAGGAATAAATTACAAATATCTGATTTCAGAACAAGTTTGACTTTTTCAAAAAGTATTTCCTAACTTCACAAGGTGGACACTTAACTACCCTCTGAAACAGAGTTTGCAATTAGCCTCAGCTAAAGTTACATTCTTCCATCTTTTTTTCCTAATAAATACTGGCATTGGAACATCAGATCTCTGCATCTTGCCATCCAGCCTGGAAACTTACAATCTGTCATGTCAGCACTGATACTTTTTTAAAGGTAAGAAACATAGTTAATTAAAACAAAGTTTGCTAAAAAGGTCAATGAGGGACAGATGAATATTAACTTCCACAAATGACAATCAAAAGTCTTTGTGAGATATCTTCATATGTATCAGAGAAAGAAGGAAAACAACACAAAACACAAACTCACAAACTTTTTAAAAACTCTCACAGCTAGATGTAAGACTATAAACTTAGAAATTATGAAGTCTACAATATATGGAAGTCTGATACAAATGAATGTATCTTAGTATTACACTCTGTTTTCCACTTTTAATAATTAGTTGTCCATCTTTTGAAAGGAATTGTTGAGCTAAGCCTTTATGTTGAACTATGATGCTGCTTTACACATATAACACATTAATTTGATTAGTAGATTCCAAATTATTTTCCTTTTCCCTTTTTTCTTAAACTACTGAAGCTGAAGAAATTTAATGTTATGAACTCTTCAATTCTTAATAAACATTCACGCATAATTTTAAGTAGATCAGACACCCAGCCCTGATAAGAATTGCGGAAATCTAATTTTTCCTTCAAGTAACATGAATAAAACAACATGAAATTTGTCCAACTTTCATTCCTATAACCAAGTGGCACTCAATTTATTCAGTAAAGAGCAATCTGGAAATAAGAGCTTTTAAAAAACCTGATATCCTCATGTAAACATTTTTAATCAGCAATCATGATATCATACACTTCCTGATTTACATGCACTTTCATTTATTTTAGTTTTATCTTCACATTTGAATATGTGTTTAAAATATCCTTAAGGGGCTGGTGGGAGGGGTTGGTTTAGATTAATGAAAATCAAATTAATTAATAAAGATTAATAACAATTTTAACTTAAAACTAGAGTATACTTTTTCCTCAGTTATTAAAAACATGCCAGGTAACAATACTAGACAGCAATACATTTAAAGTAGAGAAGCAAAACAGTAAGAAAATTATACTTGTGAAATACTTTTGAAACAAAACTTTGATACTGGCTTTTCTGGTTTTATTTTTATCATGTTTCACAGCAAAACAGGGCATAGAAATTTTAGGCTTAAAGATCTTCAACCACTGTTATATCAGCATGGGCATCTGTTTAACAGAAAACAAATTTCTGAGTGATGATATTCTGGCTTCCATAATAAATTAGATGATTATTCATAAAAGAAAAATACTTGAATATTAAAAAAAAATGGATTTCAGTGCAACATATCAGGGTTTTCTTGGACATATACTGCAGTCTTTGAAAAATAAATGATTTTTATCAGGTAACTAATGAATGCTATAAAAGCTTCCTCTACAGCCTCAGCTGATATTGCAAATCTACTCTGGAACTGAAAGTATTGAAGTATTTCAACTTCTCTTTTGCATTTACCAAAGATGGCACATTTTTACAGCCTTTCACTGCAATAGTCATCCTAGCCAGAACCAAATTTTTCAAGCAGCCACCTGCTTTACGTTTTTCATGTCTATTTTGGATCTTGCAAACACTTGTGCCACTTTTCTATTCTACAAAGGCATTTTCAGAATCCAGAACTTATTATGACACAGAATACCCAATGTACTGATGTGGTTTTGATTGATCCAGGTCTGTTGCTGTGTCGTGTAAATACAAGTTCACTGTGAAAGGACAGTTTGGATAAAAGCAGAAGAAATGACAACTAGAGACAGAGATGTTTGTATTTTGCCAATAAAGCCAATTACATACACACAGAATAGAGATTAGTGTGAGAAGCTACAGAATTTAGCACTGCCTTATGCATTTAGCCAGTCAAGGTAACCGATCTTATTTATTTTTGCTCGTGTTAATACCCATAAAGTTTTTTCCAGCATATTAAAGTTACTCTGGAGTAAATTTCTGATTGATTTTAGGTTTTGCATTTTGCTAGTTTTTTTAACACTTGTAAGAGTGCTAATTTTCTTGAAAGCATTTCACAAACAACACTGTATTTAAAATAGATTACTCCGCAAATTACCATAGTTTCAGATGTTGAATGAGAATGTGAAGATTTGCTTTGACTGGATGGAGTCTTCCAAAGATTAAGAGAATCATCAAAATCTGTAGGAAAAAAAAAGAATAAGAACCAAAACTACTGTAAGACCAGCAGAGAGCATAACAAGCTTTTCAAAGGATTGTTTTAATGGAAAAGCAGCCAAACAGCTGTCCTTCTGAAGATCTCAGAATATGTTTTTGCACATTGTACCTATGAATTCTTATCCATCAAATTCCTTGAATAAACAGAAATTAAATATTTTCTGTGCAATATAAAATAGTCTGCAAAAGCTACACTTAGCTCAAACTGCAGTTGCATAGCCTTTACTAATTTGAAATAGTTCAAATTTAGTTTTATTTAAAATGCAATAGTACAAAAGTATTGAAGATACGGGGGTCTCAAAGAAGAAACATAATGAACATGATGGTCCTTGTCTTCCACAGACTTCAAATTCACACTTTATGAGACATAGTTTCCAGAGAACCCATATTCACAAATATAATGAAAGCAGAATTACTTTTTAAATCTGCTCCAGAATAAAAAGTGCCAAAAATTTTATAGCATAAATCTGTCAATAATAGGTTTTGAAGTTTTCATATATTTAGAGAAGAAAACAACAAAGAATAAAGCACTAGACAGATTGTGACTGCAAACCCCACAAAAGTAGACATCCTATATGTATCTTTACTAACTAAACTGAGCAAACTATTTTATTTTAACACAAATTTGCAGATGAATTTTTTATGTTCCTGAAAAATGTGAGAAAAATACCTAAGGAAAAATAAAACCAAAATGGCTCAAGGTCCTGTTCTTCCTTTTTTAAATAACCAAAATTTTATTTCTTATTCCTGAAATACTATACATTACTTCAAAGATGGTGTAAATTTTCTGACTTTGCTTTTTAATGACCTGATAAAACATATCTCAATTGCTCACTGAAAAGTTCTACAATCCTATAGGTTGAGTTGCTCTTAGATATGATAGTGCATCACCTAACAGAACTACCAAAAAGTACCATGGGAGCAGTGAAATGTGCTGGATTGAAAAAATTACACTTATAGATATATAAAGCAGACACTGAAGAAACTGAGGATTTTTATGGCTGGAATTTTGTATGCTTCTGAGATATTTCTCTGATAACCCAGTAAGTTAACCAAGAATGTTTCTTCTCCTTGGGTCTGCCATAAAGTCAGAACTTAGCTGGGGAAATAACATTCTTCTTCCGTTCATGCTTCTGTAACCTTAGTTTCACAGAAGCAGACAAAAAAAACCCTTTAAATCTCAAGCATTAAAAGACAGAAATACAGACAATAGGCCCCCAAAAAAAGTAAACAAGAAAAAAAGAACTTACTAATTTAATTTTCATCTCTTGAAAGTTTTTATTAATTGATCTCTGAAAAATTTCCTAGCTTTCTAAACTTAAGATCAGAGTACATATTTGGACAAGAATGTGTGTTCCCCCAGTGTATCACAGTGAGCCTTAGAAATATTGTTCAGAAACGATTAGTCAATATAAGTTAAGACCTGAGATACTCCAAAGGTATAGAGGTTAAAAATAAATAAATAAATACAATCTGAGTATTAAATTTGATCAGTCTATGAATAAAATTATATCTGAACAGCTTACAATGCAACTATATTCAGCATATTAGTCCATTCCTACTCATGTAACTTCAAAGTTGAACTCATTAAGAAACAGGAGTCTTAAAAATAGTCCATATATTTCTTTCTCCTAAACTTTCATTGTACTGAATGTCAAAAAATGACAACTGTTAAAAGTATTTTACCTACCATATTTTGCAAGAAAATGTTCTGCAGAACCAATTACATCTTTTCCATTTGCAACTTTTTGAAGATGTAAGTAGCAGTTCGGAACTTCCAAACTAGTAACTTATCTACTTAAATCCTCCGGTCAATAACTTGACTTCACAACATAGTTTAAGTGCATGCTTTCTGTATTTTCAGTTCCATTTTTATTATTGGAGGTAAGTTACTCAAAGTTATTGGAGTATTATTGGAGGTAAGTAACTCAAAACTAGAAGCTATTTAAGTAGGTTTAAAATAGTACAAGATTAGATTAATGTCACTTACCAGTTACACCACCTTTTTCTATGCTGAGGTCTTCCTTGCAAGAAGTCAAATCAAACGTGTAACATCCTAGGTAACAGTGTTTCACCATCTGGTTCACATGTTCATAGAACTGGCAGTGACACAAAAGGGCCTTAAGTGCAGGTATTCCTGTCTGAGAGAGGCCAGATTCTTCATCATGTACACAAGGACCCTGAAATTCACAAACATAATTTCTTTAAACAAATGTTTTACATGAAATTAACTGTCAAACCCCCCCACACTAGGCTAATACAGTGTGTGTGTGTCTGTGTGTGTGTGTGTTTTACAGACTGTTAACTAAGAGATTCCAAAAATGAAATGTAGCTTTGTAAGGCTGAGCTAAATCACAATATTTTACAAAACTGTCATAATTTAGCAAAATGGAAGTAGCTATTTAGCTCCAGAGAAGTGTG
This sequence comes from Campylorhamphus procurvoides, assembly GCA_013396655.1. Taxonomy (NCBI): domain Eukaryota; kingdom Metazoa; phylum Chordata; class Aves; order Passeriformes; family Dendrocolaptidae; genus Campylorhamphus; species Campylorhamphus procurvoides. The sequence goes on from WBMV01002340.1 coordinate 1,015,303, forward strand.
CTAAAAGCTCAGGAGAAATCCATGAAAAGCCATAAATGAGTGAGTTTAAGACAGCACATGTACCAGTGGACTTTACAATTTTAATTTCTTACTTAATTCTACGTACAAATGTCAAGCAATGACACAGTTTTCTTTGGAAAAAAGGGCACACATACTTAGAGTAAATATCCTGAAAAAGTAACCCTGATCTAGTATACTGACATAGTAGCTATGTCAGTCTTCTACGAGAAAAGATTTATTTAGAAGATAAGACATAAACTGAAAGAGATCCTCCTTAAAGCATGGTTTCCAGTTGTTTCTTTTTAAATACTGACTTCAGGGAAAACTTCCTAGAGCAGTGGATTTATAGCTGAAGATAATGGCTTCATGGTTTTATTTTAAATAAAGTTTGATTTAACTGCCTATGGTAACAGAAGAAAACAAAAGCTTTATTAAGTTACACATAATCTGGTTTAGACTGACCATAAAAATTTTAAGTGCAAAGAAGGCAAAAGAACACAGACTGAGAAAAATTCAACCCAACTATATTCTGTAAGGCAGTTTTAGAAGGCATCTTGCAGAAGTTCAAAAACAAACTAGTTAAAATTATGGAAAGTAAAATTTTCAGTGCTAACTAGAAATTTTCTTTGGTAGTCATGAGAGAGCAGAGTTTGATCAACTGAAAATGAGTAACTTTCTATAAAACACTATATATATCCCCATGAAGGTATCTCCCAACCCCTCCATTTACACTGAATACAAGTTTATTTCCCAAAGCAAAACAAACACAAAACCAGATCAGGTAGAAGCAGTAAACTATTTTGTGCTACAGGATGGCTACTCTCATTCTTTTTGGTTTCAATATTATAGGCACTATTTTCACTATTTGCCTTTTACGCCAATTAATGAATAGTCAGATATGACAAATAGCCTGAAGCAGAAAGTAGTATTTCAAGTGCACTATTTATGATGAATTATAAAACTCTGCTCATACACTGTCAGCAATATACCTAGACCGTATCAGCTATGACAAATCCAGACTTTGGAAATCTTGTTAACTTTAGTCCAAATTTTGCTACTCAGAACTGTCTTTGCCAGCTTAAAAAGCCATGCCAGATACTTTACTGTACAATGGGGGCCTTGAAAGAGTTTAGTCATCAATTACACTCAGAGTCTCCAACTTCAGCAATCTTTATACAACACAGGATGCTTCACCCTTAGAATACTTTACACAAGTTGATTTTACTCATGACTAAAGAGCAGCACAGGAAATTTTTTAGGCAATATAGCAAAATTAAATATTATAAAGCAGATCAACTAGACAACAGCAACACATTCTCATGAAGACACTGGCCTAGAAACTATTTATAGTCTTTTCTTTTCCAGTCCAATTTCTCTAATGGATAAAACTATATGTTCTACTTTGGCTATAGTAGAGTATTCCTGCTATTCCCCAATTTTTAAAAGAAACAGACATATCTCACTGAGTTCAAGGGAAAAAATAATTCTGAAATACCAGATTTGATCCTGGTGGTAGCTTACAGTTTTAACTGTTGTTTGTATTTTGAACAGTTTTAATTTTCCAGTTACCATAAAGTGTTGTTTGATAATATCTTTCAGCATGAACACTTATTAAGTGATGAGCAATTTCCATTAAATTGCAGTTCTTAGTAAGAATCACATTGACTCAAAGATTCTTTTAAGTGCTCTGGAATTCATCCAGATTTCTGCAACTGGATTCAGCTTTTGTCACCTCACCACACTCACTGCAATTTTTTAAAAAGGGCTAAGAAAGCAACTTTTGATAGAGTCTATATTGACAAGTTACAATGATTGCCCCTTTGTAATTCTCCTATTATGAATTTAAACCATTACTATTTATACTGATAAATTGGACACAATAAGTCTGAAACAAAGACCAGATTTGCAAAATTGCTTTCACATCTTCCTTTATGATCACATGTAAAGAAAGGATAAGATATTCTATAAAATTCAACTCTGCAAGAAATAGCACAATTGATTTTCGGTGCAGCTGAATCATAGATAACTTCTCCTAGTAAAACAGTTTGAATGTATTTCATCACTAATTTGATCTTTTGCAGAAAGGAACAGACAAAAGAGAATATGGTTGCATCTTCAAATTTCTTCAAAAACTTAACATACACTGTTCTCATATAGGTATGATCTCACATACTGGAAGGAACAAGATAGAACAAGTATCAAGGCCATCAAAATTTTAAAAATTGGGAACTAAGATCTAAACATCTGTATGTACAATGTACCAGACTTGTTGAAAGTAAAATGAGATGACTGATTCAAGAGCAGAACTGGACAGGTCTCCAGTGAATCCTATCAGTTTGTATAAATATCTGATAAGAGAAAGTAAAGGGAGACAGGCTCTTCTTACTGGTATCCAATGACTTAATGGTATCCAAGGAGAAAAGGCAAGGCAAGCAAAAACTGATATGCAGGAAATTCTATTTAAACCTAAGAAAAAACTTTTTTTCATCTGAGGGTAGTCAAACATTAGAACAACTTGCTCAGAGAGGTTGTCGAGTCTTCATTCTTGGAGAGACTCAAAATCCAACTACACACACAGGCCCAAACAACCTGCTTTAGTTCACCCTGTTTTGAGCACAGGGTTATTTCTTTAAGAGGCATTTAAATTGACCTAAGTAACAAATCGTTTTATCTTTCTTTAAAAATATTTTATGAATATTGCATTCTCAGAATTTCCTCATTCCTTTCAAATCATGTTTTACCCACATCCCAAGTGTGGGGAAACAATTTCTATCCTAAAATATTAATGATACTGTACAAGTAAGTTAGTTTCCATGGATTTCATATTCATGACATGCAGCATATATAGAAACTAAATTCAGTTCTTTTATTGAGCTTGCTGGAAGTTTGAAAGAAGTTTGTCTATTCATTTCTCTTTCCAAAATGTAACTTTAGACAAGTAATCTTTTAAGTTTATATTTTATAGGTATGCTGACACAAGTTTTCATATCAAATCTCTCTGTGACACTACGACCTTTCTCATCAAATGTAATAATCACTCACTTGCCAAATGCAGTCTTTCATGTCTTCTTTAGGAATTGGAATCATAAGGAGATTCTGTAGAATAAAAGCAGCCTGAAAGAAATTAAAGTATCAATATTGCCATCTAGCTATCACAGTGGAAAAAAACTACATCAGACTGAATAGTAAGTACAGTCTACAGGCTGGTAAGAAAAAGAGACAAGGAAAAGATGGAATAGAAATCACTAGGAAACAAATTTTTTTATTATTAAATACATCCAGTAGAGTCAATCCTATTGAATGAGCATTACATAATAAGTACTGGGGGAAAAAACTTGTGAACAGGAAAACCTAGATAACTGCTTACGATGACTCACTCTCTTAGCCCCACGTTTTTGAGGTTTTTTTAATTATTATAAAATAATTGGAAAAATGTGGGGAACATGCTGGGACACAGACAATTTTCAAGTATTTTCCTTTCTAAATATATGGTATGTCTGTTTCTCCAATTTATATAACACACACTTCACATCTCTGTGTGGACTATATAAAATAATAAAGCACACATTCACAAACATATATTGAACATTATTATTTTGAACATAGAAATTCAAATATTACTTTGGAAAATGTAATTAGTTAAGCAATAAAGCTGAGAAAAAGTAACTCACTGTCAGGATTTTTTTCTTATTGATTAGAATAGAAGAAAAACCTTATGACTAGAGCTGATAAAAAGTTGCAAATAAAGTGTACAGAGTTTAAATATATCATTATACAGTTCTATGTGCTGGTCTACCAGAGTACAAACTTTCAGTTCTCACAATTAAACCTTAGTGCCTAGATAAATTACTTCAAGTCTGCAATGAAGAGATATTTACTGCAGATTAGGTGATAAGTTTGTACTAAAGCACTCATAAATGGAACAAAGCAGCCATTAAAGTCTTGGCTAATTAGTGATGCTTTAGCAACCTATTTATCTGCTTGAGTAGGCCTTAGGAGTTTTTATGTGTTCAACTGTATTGTTCAGATCATTTCTGTTTTTAAACAAGTAATCTGTATTTGTTCCTTCTTGAGTAATTCTAAAAAAGAAGCTAAACATTTTAATCAGGTAGTGTTTAATTTTCAAAGCAGTAGGTATCGTACAGCATCAGACAACAGATACCTAGAACAAGAAAAAAAATTTTCTCCATAAAGAAAGAAAACTTGACAATCTACAACAGTAGAAGGACAAAAGAAACATACCTCCCTGCGTACCATGCTACATTCAGATTGATCCAGCAGGATGTTTATTACTGTTCCCCACAGGCCTCCTGAAATATTTTGGCAACTTCCTGCTAAAGCAATACATCCTACTTCAAGAGATGTAAGAGCTGATCCTATTCCAAGTGCTGTAAATCTGACCTAGTACATATAAGCACAACACAAAATGATATTTCTTATGGTATTTAGGCAACACTTTTTTTTTAAATTAGTAAATTGTAGCAACTGAATCTGGAGCTTAAGGGAATTGTTTAAAAAGGAACAACCTCTTTTCATATATTTCTATGGTTCTGTATTCATAATCATAACTATGTGTATGCAAAAATGACAAAATGAATGTATTTTAAAGTATTCAAAAATCCATGAGTCTTCAATATTCTTCATATTTTACCACTTGAAAATATTGCCATTTAGCAAACTCATATAATCTAACAGATTCACATCAAATACATTTGCTCTAAATCTGTAGTTCATGTAAAAGTTTCTGTTATGCAGCTAAGTAACAGCAATGTCAATGGACACTGCCCATGAAACATCATCCTGAGTGACTAATGAAAGCATAGAAGACAGAAGATGTAGGGAAAGAATTCTCAGATGATGTTTATACGGAAACACTCTCCCTACTGTATTACTACTGTTATTTAGGATACAGTCAGTAACATTTTAAATAATTCAAAATAGCAGTTTTAATATTAAATAAATAAAAAATTTCCAAATGCTTAAGGGTCAAAATAAGATACAAACTTAATATCACATTAACTAACCTCAGGGTCTCTATCAACCCATAAAGGAATCAGCCATGCCAGACCAAGATGAGACAGAACTTGTTCTTCACTGTTGTCATAGGGCAAAGACCAAAGAGATATCCAGTCCTGATTAGGAAAACAAAACAAATTCAGAAATTATTTTATAAATCTTTCAATCCATGCTGGTCTACTGACAGCCTGAGCTACCACCTATATACTCAAAACACTTTAAATGCACACAACACTGATATTCCGGGGAAAAAAAAGATTCTGAAACTATAAACATTTATTTAATCTGCTGGTTTTACTTACAGGATAAAATTAAATTGTGTTGTCTTCTTCACAGAATGAGGACACCAGTACTACAGGGAGATTAAATACTTCTCTTCAAACACTGGAATAATTCAAAATTTACTCTGTTTTATTTTTGCTTGTTATTTTAACATCTGTCTTCCTCTCTTATACATGTACAGAAAGTTACATAATAAGAATGTGTTATTTCTTTGCTCATAATTCATTAGTTTCTTCATGTACCTGTCACACAATGAAATAAACTCTTGCAGACTACCTCATACTACTTGGCTGCAGATTCCATGAAACCATACTTGATTTTGTCAATCAATTTGTTTAGCTCAGGTTAAAAACAAACGAACAAACCATACCTGCAAAATGCCATGTTTAAACATGGCACTGCCCAAACAATGTATTAAGTTCCTAATGAATCATGACAAGTAAAATTTTATTTATGTGCCTTTGACAATCTCAATCCTGTATATTTTTACCCAGTAGATAGTTAATGTTTCATTTGGAGCAGGGTATTTTGCATGGATTTTCTCAATACACAAAATACCAATTACAAAATGTGCTGTAGCTTATTGTAACCTTTGACTTTGGAGAGGGAAAACATGAAAATAAAAAATTAAATAAAAAATTAGGTTAACAAAGCACAACCAGTGAAATGTTACCACAGCAAACAAACAAAACGTTCCAGTAATTCTAGTACACACTAAGTATATGCTTTGTTTCTCAGGTACTCCTACGAATACCTGTACAGTCCATCAGTGTAACCTAAAGGATCTTATGTCTGACTTAACAAGGTGGCTCTTCAAACAACAAAGGACCAAAATGGTTCATATTACTCCTAATGAGAAAAAAAAGTGCCTTAACTAGTTTTAATTGCAAGACATTAGAGTGTGCATTTTAAGTTAGGGTAGTTTTTTTAACTAACTGTTACCCAGTGTACTTTTATATAAAATTGCTTGCACAGAGGAAAGATAATTTTATATTTCTCCTTCCACAAGGACTTAACACTAAATCACATGACTGTAAACAACAGCCAGAATTTAAAGTTTCTTTGAGAATGTAAGTTATTAGTACAGTCCAGACACTGTTGTATGGAGAGATTATGATTCAGAAACACAAGAAAATGACACGTATTATTATGCTGCTATACATATAAGTAATGATAGCTCCTTTTATCCAAAAATCCTTCTTTCATGTATACATATATATATACATGTGAAAGAATACACACATGCATGTTCAAACATGTTAGAAAGCCGGTTACCTGTACAAGGCTGAAGAAATAGTGATGTTGCAAATCCTTAAACTTATTCATGACATATAAAATCCTGATTTTTCATTTTTTATAAAAATAAAATTACATCTTATTCAGAAAGAAGGCCTTGCGAAATCCACAGAATTATTTACAAAATAATTTCAGTAGGGCTAGAACTGATTCTTCAGCTTCCTTGTATATTACATTCTATCCTGACGTTATCTGACGTTATATCCCAAATGAGATCAACACTCACAAGACATCTTCCCCACCACATATGGAAATTATCATTTAATTTTATGCACAGCCCTCACAAAAGATAAGGACAATCGTAATGCACTCACCGTATCCTTGGCTTGAGTCATCATTTCATGAGATAAGTGAAGCAAGCAAAGAACTGTGCTTTTTGTAACACCTTTTCCCATGAAGGACATGGCATTTCCCCCCCATTCAACATAAAATGACGAGATGACCTAGGAGTGGGGGTACAAGTTCATGGCAGCTTTACTGTAAGCAGTACACAAAGAGAGTACAAACTGTCTTACGTACCAAATCATAAATTAAACTCACGAAAAGACGACAGATTTTTAGCTGAGTTATAAGAGTTTCTTTATTTCTGAGTCATTTGGTCATGTGATGCTTTCCTACACAGTTAAACTTCTGAAGATCTGTGGTTTTTAATTGCTTATTCAAATGAAGAATGCAGTCAAGCTTAATAATAAGCATAAAATAGAATAAAAACCTCAAAGTTTCTACTCACAGGCCTGAAAGTCCATTTATTGTTCCCAGGGTTTCTTTTGCTGTTTGTAACTAAAAATAAAATTGCTTTTCAAAATTCTATGCTCAAGGAAAAGGATAATTTATATCTTTTATTGTGATTTAAACTGGAATAAGTTTATCAGCTTTCTATATCAAACACTAATAAAGTCACTGGATCATAACAGAAATAAGGATCACTGGACCATAACAGAAAATAAGCTCTCTGACAAAATATCCAACGACACACATTAAAAGGTACGCTGCTTTCAACAAAACATGCCCCAAAATACTTATTAAAAAATAATAATCTAAAAATTTACACTTCCAGATATATTTTTCTCTGCAAAACATGGCAACCAAAATCTCTGGATCTTTGCTATTGTTCTTTCTTCCAGTGTGCCACTCTACCAAAATTCTTTTAAACCTTCTTTCTCCCCTTCTCCCAAAAAAGAAACCTATATTTATTTTCATATTCAGGCCAAGTAAAATTGCATAACTCTTCTACACATAGAGCTTATGCATCACTAGTTGATTTCATTTCATAATATTTATTATTACTTTGTGCAGTAATAATCTTTCTTTTGTATGATAACATCTATAACCTTAGTGCAATTTTTAGTCTAGACTTCAAGTCATCTAATCAAATAGTTCTAAAATATGGGGTTGTTTTTTTTACTCAAGAAATTTTGGAAAGGTAAGACTTACCCCTAAAAGACTGGTTTTTGGGGTTTTTTGCATCACAAATGTCATTATCATCTACATATTATTCTTTCAGATACTTATCTTCAAAGGAATCAAAATTACAAAACTACCTTAAAGCTTTTAAAGCCTCTACCAGTATAACAAATAGATTTTGGCATTTGAAACTAAAGAGGAAACTTCTAAATGTACATTACTGAATACATGTTAAACAAAGAGAAAGCCAAAACTATGCTTTTCTTATGGTTTTAAGAAGACTGAAGTTTTCAAAATATATAATTTTAGGAGCAAAAAGTAGTTGCTTACCACATTCAGGAACTTAGCAAACTAACAAGAACAAACAAATAATAAAATTTTGGCTTCCCCAACACCTGCAGCATCTTGAACTAACTTTTTCCTGCTTTCTTGGTGTTAACAACCTACCTAATGAGTTACTGTTCACCCAGACCACCTTTCATACATGGATTTTGCCTATTGGAGATTATCTGGGATTTTTCCTCTTAGCATTTCAGTCATTAGAAACACCACACATATTCTTCATCTTGCTTTTAAGTCCTTTTGTATTACCTACTAAACCGGTAATGAAAGCACATGCAGTACAATGAACCTTCATAACTATAGATACACATCAAATCTCCATATTTTTTCTATTTACTTGGCAGGAAAAAGCATCTTTCCCACACCTATTTCTAGTGATGACATTCACTAAAAGTACATTGTGAAATGTATAGTGGCATTAGTTACACAGCTCTTTACAAGCATTCAAACCAAAAGCTAAGTAAAAATGTAAGCTAGTTACCTCAAGAAGACCTGTTAAATATTTCTTACATATTGTGACAGGTTCAACTGCAGCAGAATAGGTACTCCAGTCTGGAAGTGCAGTAACATGAACCATTCCACGTAATGTTCTCTCCAGTGAAGGAAGTCCATAAAAGTGCGGTGCATCTGTTAGCCTTAAGCACTGAAGCAAGTTCAGAGCCAGTTCTGTTCTGAAACAGCCAGAAAGTTCCAAGCCCTCTCTGGTTTAATTGTAAAAAACAAAAATGATCAACTGTCAACATGAAACTATTACAATTAATCATTTTGCAAGAGGACAAGGCCTCGTTCTTCTTACTGTTAGTCTGTGAGGCTCAGCATCTCTATTAGTTAACACTGCATTATGCAGAGAGTAACACTGAATTAAATTTGACATTTCTAGCTTCACCCAGGTTCTGAAAACAGAATATTGCATCTAAATACAACAGGGCTGCTTAAATAAAAAAAAGACAAATGACATACAACTCTCCTTATTAAGAAGCATGTTAAACAAAGACCAAAAGATTGAGGATGATAGATGTTGCAATGAGAAAAGTTGCAAAGCCCAGTAGTTACAGAATCACAGAATATTCTGAGTTGGATGGGACTCACATGAATCACTGAGCCCAACTCTTAAGTGAACGGCCTGTTACACTTATGTTTGTTCTGGTTCAAGAGACAAGTTTAAAAATATTTCCTGCAAAATACAATAAATCTACAATTCAGTACATAAAAAATACAGGAATGTGAACTATAACTAGCAGGGATTTCTAGAATATGGCCCTTTTCACACTGTCAAAATTTTTAGAATTTAACCAAGTGGGAATACTGAAGAAGGCAACCTTTTGAAAGTATCTTGACAGTTACATTGTGGCACTTAAATAAACAAGTATTACCTTAAGCTGCAATTCTAGTAGCTCTTAGAATACAACTGGACAGAGAGATTTAGCATGGGAGAGGTTTCATGAGAAACTTGAACTAAAAATAATATAAATTAATTTCTGTGTTTGCTGAATTGACAGAAATGTCATGCTAAAAAGTAGCTGACCTAAATAGGCCAAAAAGGAGTTTATATTAATATAAACATTTCTTGATAATTTAAAATATTTCAATGTTTTACTTTGCTATAAATATGTTACAGAAACAATGAAGTTATCATTTGCTCATGCAAATTTCCAGCAGTGAAAAAGAAAAAGCCCATCTCCATGCAATCAATTTAATTATCCAGTTGCTGAAAAGTGACCACTAGTACATACTTTTTCAAGTTTCCTAGTTAATTTCCTAACTTTACTGTGAAATGGACTACCTAATGTTGATCTTCAATTCAAGCAGTGTATATTCCATTTTTACAGTTCAGAACAATTGAATGATGTAATTATATTCATATTCTGACCAAAATTCAGCAGCAATAGGTGTTATGATTCCCAGTCAGAATTACATAGGCAAGTCCATTCATACTGTACCTGTCAGTTACTGACGTGGAACAAACTAACAACATGCTGAAAAGACTAATGAGTTCTTTATCCAGTCGCTGCCTGACAGCAGTCTGTGTTTCATCTATTTCATCCCGCACTTGGGATTCTGGCTGCACCAGGAGGCCCAAAACGGATTTTGGTTGCTAAAAGAAATTAATTATAAAAATAACAATAATTTTTTCTGTTGAAAGCTTGCAAATTGCACACATTATAAATCACAAATTTCATTATTCTTTTACTAAGAAGTAACCCTGTAAAAAGCATAGTGAAAAATTCCTGTAACTACCAATAACTTAAATCTTGAATCTCCTAAATGCCATTAAAGAATCTACTGTTAAGGCCTTTAAAATTTCCTGGCATTAAATACAGGGTAGTTGAAGCATGAAAGAAAACTCGAAGTTACAGACAGCCATAATCTGCAATATAAAACAGATGGCAAAAAAAGAGAAAACAAAATTGTAGCAATATTATAATGTTCAGGTTGTATCTTGTAGGTCTCAGCTGCTTGAAAGACTTTATATCAAATGGTTTTAAGATTCTGTATTAATATATTGAATGGGCCATAGTTAAAAAAAATTATAGGCTTCTCAGCTAGCGACATAAATTGAAGCATTTGTAGTCTATAAGAAATTGAAATTAGGTATACTGTCATTTTTCCTAAATGTTTAGATTGTATTTTCAAATGGGAAAATGCAAGTGCATGTAGACTGTATTTAACATAAGATACCCTGTGTAAGACCAAGAATAATCTTGCATGTGGATGGGATGGCCTTGCTTTGTAAAGAACACTATTTCACAAACTTCTAAAACTGCAGCCATCACTTTTATCCGTGGCATTTAACTGTTGTTTTCACAAAGCAAGACTGAATTATTATATTTCAACAAATACAATAGAAGTTCTTTTATATTGTTTTATGATATTAGTTTCTATTTGTTTCTATAATTTCCAATTTCACATATCTTAAATGAAAAAATCTCAAATATAAAGCACAGGAGACTAGAAAAACTGGGGAAAAAAATTCCCTTCTCTAAACATTACACAAGCATTTGACTTACAGCAACTAAGTCACATAATACCTCCTTGGAGGTCACATAATACCTCCTTGTCCTTATAAAATATTTTACTTAGACATACTATAACCACCTGAAGTCAGAATTTCAGTGACAAACATACTGAAAGCAAAAACCTCTGTTCTAACTTTCAGTTCTTGTTCTTAACGTGAGACAGATAATGTTCATTTATCTCTCTTTGCCAAACAGAAGGTTCCAACACAACTGTATGGAACCTCATCCTTTAAGTTACATAGATAATGTGTGTATATATATATATGTAGCTAAGCATAATCTTATGCAGATCTATATGTATGTACACAGGCATACGAGTATAGTCACACAGTCAAACAAATCATATACATATCTACAACAGTCCCATCCTTACATTTTTAAGCAATGATTTCAAGATCCACTTTAGATGGTCTGACTCCAGACTTGATCTCTGCTCTCTAAGCAATTTGTTTAAAAATCTTAAAACATCTACTAAAAGTTTTTCATCCTCCACGGTAGCTGGAAGCACTTGTAGAAACCTGCAATGCAAATAAAAATACTTTCATACTTGTAGCATATTAAAATAGAGTTTAAAATCTCAAGCTAATAGGACTGAAGTTACCAGTAAGTGTGAAATTATATAGAGGAAACAGGTATATTACAAGTATCCACATATAGCAAATATGGAATTATATTAATATATTATACATATCATATATTAAATGTATTTAAACAGACATCTGGATTACATAAAATTACATAAAATACTGGATATATTAAACAATTACAATATTATATTGTATTATTACAACAGAAAATTGTGATTTATATTTTAAAACGTATTTACATACAGTAAACATGTAATTCTGTATAGTAAAAGGTCACCAACAGGAAAGTTAATTAGCTATTAAATACAACCATTTAATAATAATAATAGCAAAGCCTACACACATATTCTAAACAATCCTTATTTTAAAGAATTTTAAATATTTCATGGGTTTGTGTATGTAAATTACAAACTCAAGTAATTTTTGAGACTGGAAAGGACTTCTGAGGTCACCTGGTCCTGCCAGCCTGCTCACAACCTGCAGCTGGTTGCTCAGGACCATGTACAGGCGGCTTTTGAGTAACTCCAAGGATGGAGATGCCACAACCTCTCTTTCAACCTCTACCACTACTTGGTGACCTTCATAGTAAAAGTGCTTCCTGATGTTGAGAAGGGACCCGTTGTGCTTCAGTTTGTAACCATTGTCTCTGTCACTGGGCACCACTGAAAAGAACCTGGCCCCATCTCCATTATACCTTCTCTTCTGAAACTTGTACACACTGAAAAGGGCCTCTCTGAGCCTTCTCTTCTTCAGATTTATCAGTCCCAGCTCTCTCATCCTTTCCTCATAGGAATGATGCTCCAGTCTTTCATCATCTTTGTAGTGCTTTATTGGATTCTCTCCTGTATGTATTCTCTGTATGACTGATTCTCTATTATAATGGGGAGTCCAAAACTGGACAGAGCACTCCAAATGTAGTCTCACCAGTGCTGAGTAGAGAGGAAAGATCACCTGCCTCAACCTGCTGCCAATACCCTTCCTAAAACAGCCCAGGATACCAATTACCTTCTTTGCTGCAAGGGCACATCACTGGCTCATAGTTCAGCTTGGTGTCCATAAGGACTCCTAGGTCCTTTACTGCAAATCTGCTTTATAGCTTGGTAAACCTCAGCATATATATCAATTCCAGATATTTAAAATATGAAAAGCAGGCATTTATCATTTTAGCATCACCATCTTTAATGGATTTTTGTAGTCAATATGCTTACCTGTTTATTGCTTTTTGCCAAACAAAACTCTTTAAAATGGCTCCACAAGACCCAGAACTGCATTTTAAAGCAAGTCTGTCATTCAGAACATAGAAACTAAGCCTAGTGACAGCAGTCCTAACATCCTTGTGTGATGCTGCCTGAATGATTGAATTAAGACAATCCTGCAATCCATAGTTTGTCTGAGTTATTTTCAGTATTAGAATGTCTTCTGAGGATAGTTTTAGTGAGTCTAAAAATCTGAAAATACATAGAGAAAAATTATTAACAGTCAGTATCTTTACAAACTGCTTCAGAGAGTTTGACTCCTCCCCTTTCCTGTTTAAATGAGAAGACAGAAATTATCTTAAAAATTTATTTTTGTTAATATTTTTTTTCTTAAAAAAAGCCCAAGCACAGAAATAATACCACCACATTTAAATCGTGAAGTGTTTGAGTTTTTTTGAGAAATGGCACCTCTCAGAAAGTTACCCAAAAGGTGCTATTTCAATTGTTTGTAACTTTTTCTCCATGTTATTTGGTCACTTGGACTACTCGATTTTCCTATTTCTTTTTTAAGAAATTGCTTTGTTTTTGTCAGAGGGCACTTAAATTGAAATCAAATCAATAACTACAGTTTCCAATAGCTCAGTACTATTCACTATTTACTAATTAAACCTGTAGGACACAAGCAATACCTAAAAAATTATGGAGATGGACAGACATATTGATACAAGCATTTCAGTCCTATTAAATCAGGAATCTGCTGAGATATTGAGGTCTGCATACAAAATAGTCTCAAAGAGAGAAACAATGCTCAATCAAGAGCTAACCAAAGGAAGCAAAGAAAATTTTCTTCATTATCTACCCTAATTCTTTGTATTACCATTAAATAATTATTTGAAATTTAAATCCTCAAGGAAATAAAAGGCATGCAACTTTATAGTTGTGGACTACATAGCAGGGGAAGACAGGCACCTTCCTAAAAAAAATACATGGAAAAACAGCCACAGAGATGTTTGAAATTACCCTAACCATAAAAAATGTTCTAGACTTCATGTATAAATGCAATTTAAGGTAAAACATTAGCTATGACAACATATCTTCATTCTCTGGAGATGCCATTCTTTCTGTTTGAAAGGACAGCATTCTCAAACCAGTAACAACTGGAACTGCTCTGTGAAGTTAAAAACCTATTTAAACTTGATGGAACACTAATTGAAATATACTTGAATTTAAAATGAAAGATAAAATAACTCACATTTCTGCTTCCTTCTCATAATTTAGCAGTTGCAATAGGTTTTCAAGCCCATGGTACCATGACAGATTCCAAGCCATCTTAAGCATGTCTGACACAGGTTTCATAGTCAAGCACTCAGAAGACAATGGCATCACAACAGCATTAGGGCTAACGACATGGTGAGCTGTGATTCTGACTGGGAGATGATACCTGAAAACAACACAAATAGCAATAATTTTTTTAAGTGGTTGGTGAGGGTTTTTCTGTTTGCTTGTTTTTAAAGTAAGTTCTCTATCAGAGCTAGCTTTTAAATTTGCAAATAAAGTTTTTGAAACTCATTTTACAGAAAGCAAAGACTTGGAAAAAAAGCTCCATGTTTAAAAATGCTGACAACTGAAAGGTTTCCTTTCATTCTTCCACCTCCACACTTCATGAAGGACACCAAATGGAAAGCAGCAAAGTAAACTGTAAAATAAACAAAACCAACCAAACAAAAAAAAAAAAAAACCCAACCAAAGAACCATGACACACACCTACCTTCTAACAACAGCAACAGGTAAACTGAAGGTAGGTACGCCAGTATTATTACTGGTTATGTCATCAGCCCTGCAAGAGATTTAGTCCTAATTATTGTGCTCTCTTAAGATACTGTCTCGTAATGCTACACTCATTATTTCCTTATGATTTGTAATTTTCCCTTCAGATAGATCTTTAGCAACCCACTGATGAATAATCTGTATTAATAAACAATGTTTCTTCATGATTATGCAATATTAAGATAATTCTTAGATCATACACATACTTGTTGCAGATCTAGTGTACATTAAAAATCCTACACATGTTTCTTTTTTTCTATTGGAAAAAAGGCATTATAATTCTTTTCAGTATACTTCATGGGTGAATTCTAAAAGCATATTTTTTCTTATGTATATGCAAATTTCAAATAATAAAATATCATAAGCTGTCATCTTTAAAGACAACTGCTACACTTAAAAGTCAAAGTAAATAGAAGAATTTTAATTAAGTTAAAAAAATACTACAGGTAGCTATTTCATTTGTTTAGTTTCTATTTATGGAAAAAAGATAGAATTACAGACCAATGAGGGTTTCTTGAAAAATAAACTTATAATTAATACTGAGGTAGGTATTTGTACTGCAAAAACATGCCATGTAGACCTATATAGCATGTAAACCAAGGGTTGAAACAGTTTTGTTTGGACTATAAATATGTGATTTTTGGATCTATAAAAGTTTGGGCCATAATTTGTTTGGAGATATATGAAAAGTTATTTCCATTAAAACCTTAAAATTTCAACTAGAGAATATTCTATTAAGTAACAAGTTTTTCATACCACGTTTCTGTTCTTGCTACTTCATCAAACAACAGAAGACAAAGCAATATTGTAGTTTCAGTTAAAATCACACGATCACTTTGGAGAATCAGGGAAACTGAATAAAATAAAGATGATTAAAAATATGTTAGGAAAATGATAACACCTAATAATGTCTAGGACACTAGTTAAAAGCAGCTGTTTTCCACAGTTTTTTGCCAGCATCTTCAACAGGTGACACAACATGGGTAACACTAGCACGTGGGAATTTATCTTCCAAATGAGACTTTGAAGTGGTCAAAAGTTCTTAAGAAGGTGCTAAACATCTAACCATCTTTCCACACAGGTGTTACAGTGAGAATACAATCTTTACCTCTGAATAGCAAAAGCAGTACAGATGATTGCTGTGCTAGAGACAGGCGAATTTCTGGATCAGCATATACAAGTTTGCGCAAGAGAGCTAGACATGGTAACACTATGGATTCCATAAGCTGCAGGAACAGAGAAAAATTAAATAGAGATAACTACTAGTATCATCTATTATGAATTGCTTAATACATACTATCATACTATTAAGAAATATATTCCATCATTTATAACAGAGAAGCCTAGAACTTCTTTAGACAAGAATGTTTCATCCAGATGACAACTGCATATTTTTTTAAAAATTTTATTCACTTCTAGTTTTTTTATTAATTGATGGTCATTTTATTGGTCTCTGCCTTCATAACACAACTATAAGTATCAGTGAATGGCCAAAAACATAATCAAAGTCACAGCTACTAAGAATGAGAAGACAGTATTTCTTTCACAGTATTGTTACTTTGCCTGTGATTTTCTGCCTTTAAAATTTGTTTTGTAAACTGCATCAACAAATACAACAAATAGCTGAATACTGAGTGAACAAAGGCTCTGCTTCTTCAGTATGAAAAGAGCATTTTGCACAGCTGTATATAAAGCGATATTTAAATGGTGCTTTTTCTGTCTACTACTTATCCTTTTCTCAGTAGCCACTTTTCTAAGAACACATAAGATTTTTTGTGGGTTTTTCTTTGCTACTGATTTTAGGATGAAATAAAAAAAAATCATTAGAGGGGAAAACCATAAACTGGCATATAATCCCTCAGGATAGCATTCTAATGTCACAGGCCCTGGAATTGTTGCTTGAGCCCTTCCTGGACTAAATTAAAGTTTATAAACGGCTAAAAATATTATTCTAAAGTTCATCCTAGACTCTTACTTAGCTATGAAGGATCTGCTTAGGGCAATATATTTTGCATGCTTGTACTTCTGTAGTATTAATATCTACTCAATGTTCAAACAAAAACAATATGTGTGTTACTCTCTATTTCTAAAGAAGGGAAAATACTAAAAAACTGACGATAAAAAAAAGCAGTAAAAATCCTGAGGAATTCAATATTTCAATTTTTTTCAACTGTGTTTGAGTGGTTTACAGAAATACTTGCATACAAGCTATATTAAACTGGACAACAATCCTAAATGCTACAGGGATAAAATAATCTTAGATACTGATAATCTAGGAAAAAAAATTACCATTACTGAAGAAGAATAAAATTTTCATTAGCTTGACCAAAAAAAAAAAAAGTAAGCATCAAGTAGTTCTTTTCTCTGGTACATTCCTGGAAAGAAGTCACTGCTACATAAAAATTCTGATGGTTTCTTAAAATAACTCAGGGTTTGGACTGCTGGACTGTGATAACGATACTACGCAAGCAAGCCAAGAAATATGCGAAAGGTTTATCCACTGAAGTCACATTGAGCACTTTCTAGTCTAGATATGCTTACATAAAATGATTTCAAAGAACAAATTTCAGAGAAAAAAATCAAGAATCACATTAGACATATAACAAAAATGGAAGGCTCCATCATCTACAACAAATATACACCCAAATCTAAATGGGATCTTATCTCTTGAGACCCTTCCTGGTGGTGTGATCGTCTACTGGTCAGAAAATTAGTTACACCTGAAACTCAATCTGACACATTTACAATAATAAGCCATACAATAATATGTAACTTTTAGCTATAATTTGCTTCAGAATTTAAGTTTAGAGACTATGATATATCACACTTTATTTTTCAAAGTCATTAATTTTTTTTTTCTTTGGTCTCTCCTGAGAAAGCTTCAGGGAAACTCTGATAAACTCCAGCACCACACCATATACTGTCCTCTGGCTAAGTCTTCTCATAGGTAGACAAACCATTCTCTCGTTAGGAGAATCTTAGCATTATCAGAAACAGAATAAAATATACATTGCAATTATAATTGTTACTAAACATTTGTATTCAGTGTATTATTAATGCACAAAAAAACAGTGTTACAAGTGCAGAAAAAGGCAAAATCTACTACTGTCATGCTGCACAGTTCATTCAGAAGCTGTATCAATAATTTTACCTTGCCATCCACATGTACACACTCATTAAGGTAAGCCAATATCTTTTCTATCACACCCAACTTTTTCACAATATCATGCATTTTGGTATCTGTAGGAAAAACAAAAGATAGTAAGATGACTTGTTCCACACACATATTTGATACTGAACTTCTTTCTGTAAGATCACAAACTCTTGCTGTTGACAAGTTTCCAAAATTGCCAATCCAAAGTAGTACAGATCTCCACCAAGGCAGGCCTGCTCAAAGTCTTATTATCTGGTTATTGTAGCCTCTTGAACACTAGATTCTTAAATATCTTACATACTTTCTTGTAAGAATGTTATGTTCAAGAATGACAATAATTCCCAGTGAAACTCAATTTCAGTCAAACTAAGATTTTACTTGTTATATTTTAAAACTGTTTAACAATTTAAAATGGAACTAAAAATGATATTTGCTCAATCACCATGAGAGTCTTTCCCTCTGACATCCCCCTTCAGAGTACCTGGTTTAAGAACATTCATTAACAAAAAAGATATATCATTTGAGTTTGTTTGTTTTTTAATAATTAAAAAGTGATCCTTCACATGAAATTTGCCCTGATAAAGATATATCTTTTCCTTTACAATTTCATCCTATGCTTTGTTTTGCTTTTGAAACCTCTGAGAACTTTGGCAGCCGTAAGTAAATGTATTTTATGAGACAAACTAGGTATTTCTTCATTTTTGTGATTTTTCTGAAAAAAAAAAGGTCATTTTAATATTATCTAAGATTTCGCCTTCCCATACTGAAAAGCTTACACTCTACCATTAGAATTTAAATTCCTTGAAGAAAACATTCTTGAACCAAAGTTTGGGTATAGAGAGTACAAATATCAAGGTTTGAAACTCTAGTTATGACCCTGCCCCAAGTGAAATAATCCTCTACACAAGATTGCTTATTTGCATCTTAATTCAATCATATTTCCTTTAACAGAATTGATAACTTCTCTCCATGTGAGCAACACAACTATAAAAAACACCTGTGATTCTTCACTAAATTAAAAATCCCTATATTTAACCTGTGTAATCTAAGAACTAACTTCTCTAATTAAAAAATACCACCAAAAATATATATAATTTATATATATATGATTGCATACCTGAGTTAGCAATAGCACACAATTTGAATCATCATTATTTCTGAGACAGATCAACAAACTGATGAACACTAAAAAGGAAAAGCAGAAGGAAAGCCCTTGCAGAGCTTACAGAATTCAGCTTACTCCTCTACTACCTAAGGGAGCTGTTTTTTTTAACTAAGACCACTGCTCTTTCTTGTTCTTTGGGGCAACAACATCAACAAATAACTGGGTTTTTTATTTGAACTGGTACATCATCCACAACAGTGCTAATATTCTGGTCCAACGATACACATAAATATTACGAAGAGTACCCTTAGCACAAGCATACAGAAAACAACAAAACTGCAAGCTCATGAACGACCAACACACGAATACAAATTTTCTGAAGATTTTTACCTTCTAAAACGACAGCGAGCTGCTCGGCTGCAGACTTTCGTACAACTAGATCAACAGCATCAGAAGTCAGGATACCATACAGCTTTTCAACAGTTTCTGCCTAAAAGTAAAATTATATTAATTTGTATCCAGCATGTTATCCTGACACAATGTAACCAGCCAAATTTCCTAACAGAAAATAGAAAATAAAAATATCTAAATTCTCTCAATAGAATGTATTTGATTAGACCCCACACGATACAACAGGAATGTATTAGGTTACAATATTTCTGCAACAAATCCCTAACAATACCTAGGGAATATAATAGTCCAACAACAGTACCTACTGCACAATGGATGCAGTTTTATAACAAATAATGCTTAATTAAGTACTACTACTCTAATTCAAGTACTACAGAAAGCTCAACACTACACAGAAATGCTACAAGAGGACTGATTTTTAATGGCAATAGGGTTATCAAAATGGATGGTTAGGATGTAGGAAAGAGTACAAATCAAGTGTGCAATGAGCTGTCAGAATAATTTTTTCATATGACAAGCATCTTATCATTTGTTTATCATACTGTTTATCTGAAAGCATCAAAGGTAAGGAAGGAATCAGAATGAAGGGGAGACGGCAGAAATAGAAAACCAAAAAAGATGTAAGTTTTCCCATAGGTAAGATACTATGATTTGTTTTTCACTTTGCAAAAGCAGCAATATTACAAAAACACAGACCTAAGTTTCTTATCTGTTTTAGAGTAGAAGGATTTTAAAATTGTTTGTGCCTGTTTCAGGTAAAATTGATTTTGTAGGGAAAAATCCTCTATGTGAGAAAAAAATCAGATTCTATACATGAACAATGAAATTGTTATAAACCAAGCAGGCCTGTGTTCTCTGCACTCAAGTCTTCGGTGCAGAGAAGAAAAAAAAAAAAAGAAGGATTTTTTTTCTTATTGCTGAATATGGTAGCATAAAAAAAACACTGTTGAAGTTCACACAGAAAGAATATATCAATGGATTTCTTTTGATGAAGCAAGTCAATTTGTATGAAATACTGCAAACTTCTCAAAGTGATAACTTCAGTGACTGGGTAGGCAGAAGAGCTCATCAACAACACAAAATTTAGACTTTACTCACCTTAATTATAGACTCCATTTTATCATCCAATTTTAGCTCAATAGCTTTTTCTATAATAAATAAGTTGGAAATTCTGGAAAGCACTTTACCATCCAGATGTGGCCGTTTCAGGTTTGCCCCTTCTTCATTCAAAAGATGGAATGCTAAATGCTTAGGTGCTACAGAACGAACCCTAAATGAGTAAACAATTTAAATAAATATATATACTGAAAAAACTTTAGTTGTATAGTTAGAAATTAATTAGTTTATAAAATTAATATGGGGGGCAGGGAGGGGAGTAATTACCCAACTCAATATTAATTAATCAGCCTTTCAAATCAACCCACTGCATAACAATCAGTTGGGGTTTTTTTTAAGAGAAAATGTCATCAGCATTAGAAGAGATGCTGAAATGCTACAGAACAATACTTACAACTGCTTTTTTGAGAACAGAAGACGTAAAGCAGCCTGTAGTCTAGTAGTTCTAGGGAGAAGACCCTCTCCTTTGTCAGAGGTTGTTTCACTCAAAGAGAGGATGCAGTTACCTAAAGTATCTTTTGTGTCAGCATAACCCTAAGAAAAACAAACAAAAATTTCCAAATTTTAAAAAAATCCACTTATTAACTTAGCAAATTAGACAAGGCAACCCTTTTCAGAGGTTAAGGGAAGGTGGGGAAGAAGCAACACCCAGAAAAAAAATTAAGAAAGTATTCAATGTGCAGATTAATATACCTCTCTGGAAACAATTTTAAAAAATAATAAACAAACCTGAACATAAATGAAAATAAATTTTTTTTTTACATGGGCCAGAGGTACTTTGACCCGTGTTTTACCCTTCAGTATATTAACATGATGCTGCTCTGTAAGGCCAGTTTCCATTTTAATAATTCCATTTTAATTAATAAACAAAAAGAATGAATGAGGAAGTTTCTTTAAAACCTTAAATTCCATCTATCTACAGACCCTTGTCAAAGCATTTTCACACACAAACAGACAAACCAGGATCAGTTACGTCAAGCAATGATACTGCAAACCTTTTAAAAGTAGAATAAAATACAACGCATTTTATATGCATTGGGTAAACATAGGCTTGTGCTATGTACATAGCTACTATAGGCTATAGAATAGGGGGATATTCTACTCAGAAAAATTTATCACATGTTTGGCCTATAACTTAGGCTAAATCTCCACCTATTCAATCTTGAATATCAATTATATGTTGGACGTGTATGCAGGTAACAGAAAACCTAAAATTACTGGTTGAGAAAACTCTGAAGTAACCTTTCTCCCACCACTTTCAAGTTCTCAAACTATTTTTTATGTACATTTTTGTTTGAGCCACCTATTTTATGGTCCATCTTATTTGCAATTTCTCCCTATTTTTGCCTTGATTTTTGTGCAGCTTAAGTAAAGGCTTAAGTTATATAAGCAGTTTTTTCAACTTAAGGCAACTGAAGTGCAGGCAACTAATGAATACATAGCAGTGAAAAAAATTAAGTAGGTATAATAGAGTAATATTTTTGGAGAAAACAAAGACAAAATGTATACTTGTATGTATTAGCTAACCTAAAGAAAAGACAGAAATAAGGCACAAAAACCAGATATATGGAGCAAAATATCTAATCTGGAGGCAAATCAGAGAAGGGAAAGCACTAGAGCTAAAAAACAGTAAATAATTCAGATGAAGCAACTAGTCTGAAAACTGGACTGAGACCGGTAAATTTCTCATTATATCAAGTTGATAGTAAAGACAACAAAAATAAAATTTGCACATTGTTGGAGTTATGAAGACTGAGGTCTAAGGACAATAGTAACTGCTGTTACTTCTATAATAATGGAAGCAAAGAAACAAAAAAGTATCAAAATATACTGAAAATACTGCTTATAACTACTGCTATTTTTTGAGTGTGTATTTGATCAGAAAACTGCATCAATACCACAGAGGAGTTAAAATTTTCAAATTTAGGACATGAGGGACATTCTAATAATTTTTAACTAATTTTAAAAAGAATGAATGTTTTAATCTGCGCTTTGATTATCAACTCGTGCCTCCAAACCATTTACATTCCAGTCAGTACTTGCTCATCTGTACTACAACATCCCAAATTTCATATTCCAGTAATACCTGTTTAAAATTTGTCCACAAATTCAACATACTAACTTTGACAGATATGAGAACTCCTATAAAACGTTTCTCCATTTGATAACTGTCTGTAAGTATATTACTGTTAATCTATTTTCCATCTATTTCTGTTTGTTATTTAACACAATCTACATGATTTCATACATCAAACTCAGATTAAAGCACTTAGAAGTACCTGTAAAACAGGAATGACAGGACAGAGGGCCTCAATAAACTTGTTCCAAGTCAATACTGTCATCATTAACCGTCCTTGCAGTAAATGTATCAGAATGGCCTTGGCTGTTGAATTCACCTGCTCAATAACAAAAAAACCCAAATCATTAACGCAACCTCCAGTGTGTCTAAGTCAGTTTGTCAATGGTGTAATTGGAAATGTTACACAAAAACATCTCAGAGAAATACTGCTACTGCAGAATGCTACTTTTATATTGCCAGTTACACTAAACCTTAAGCTGTTAGAAAAGCCTCTCACAGGAAACACACAAATTTCTGCTTAAATAGCACCCAATCACCTTCCCCTTAGAACTCTGGTTTGTCTTTTCTGAAATAAAATAAATAATTACTTGAGTTTATGCACCTACATACAACTACTGGTCCCTCTATCCTGCAGGTAAAAGAAATTCTGTTTCTTTGCTGATCGTGCCTTTCTGCAGCATTTTATTCCCAATCTAGGATATGCATCTGAAGATACAGGAAGAAGGGAGACTTACAGACTCTTACTTGGCCATATCACTTTCTTGAAGCAAACAGTCAAACTAAGAAGGTTACCAAATATTTCAAATTGTACAATAACTCATCTGAAGCTCTTTATCAAAAAGGAAAAAAGTATATGATACAGCAGTTACACTGTTTTCAGGTATGCAGTATATAATCTATACAATGTACAGTATTAGAGCATTTACAAGCTAAAACTACTACTACTGCAATAGGAATAGAGGGGAAAAGCCTGCTTCTCAGAATTCACTCTTCCTTACATAGTATAAAAACACCTACCTTTAGCAGCTAAAATCCAGCATTTTATGCCAGTGCTAAAATTCCTCTCACCGCAGCCAGTAAGGACAGTCTTTGATAATATGACTCTAGCCTATCTTTAAATAGAGACTGACTTTATAAAATCATATGGCAAATCTCAAGCCCAACCTTGGAATATGAGGCTCTTGTCAATTTTTTCTCATTGTCACATATTTGAAAGATTCAATTCATGCTTTATGGAAACTTTAGTAGCGGATATACATCCAAGAAGTAAGAAAAAAAAAATCTTGGATATGATTTCCATTATCTACTTTGTTAGAAGTATAATAAGAATGCATTATAAGGTAAAGAGAACAAAGCATAACAATTTTGTAAACATGCATTCTCTGTCTCTGATCTTTTTAAATTCAATACCCAATATCAACTGAAATCTATTTCTTATGCTTGACCAACCACTAAAATTGTCAGTCTTCTTATGGCATCCAATGAAGTAGTCAAAATAAACGCTTTCCTTGCAAAAGATAAATTACATACAAAGTATAAACACATTAAAGATATTTAATTCTCCTTTTAAAATGCTCAGATCTAAAAAAATCACTTCTAAATGAACTATTGTGGTAAGTAAATGTGGCAATAAATTGTATTGTGTTCAAAAAAAATCTCATTCCAGGAGAGAAGCTGAAAATATATAATTGGTTAGTCAATGTTCATTCCCTCTAACTTCATAGATTATAGATTATAACAGACATTATAGATCAGCTATAAAGGAGTTACAAAGAATCTAAGCAATTTTTTCCTCCCCTCATAACTCCCTACTTAGCTCTATATGTAAGCTAGGAAATAATGGACATATGTTAAGCAGTCCAAACCCAACGGAAATTTGGTCCCATTCTGTAATATTATCAAATACTTCTATAATACTCAGGTAATTACATTCAAACACAGATGTGTTTGTAGTGATGAACTACAACTTCACTATTTGCACAGCTTTCCTATATACAAAAAACCTCATTTAGTCAAAACTTTAAATAAGCCTCAGACCACTGTGGAGAATATCAACACCTACTTTGTGCGCACATCAACTTATAAATATAGTTACTGAACACAGTACCTCATTCTTATCTTCCTGAAGGCCAAATGTACAGATTTCATATAATACTTTAGGGTGTAGAAGAAAATGTACTCCATGGCAGATTGAAGACACCGGCTTTGCAATATTATGAATACCTAAGCAGTCCTTCAGTAAAAATAAAGTCAGTTAGTTTAAAAATTCAAAACAGTCTCCAGTACATCTTGTTTTATAGACTGCTTGAAGCTGTCATGCAGGGAAAGGCTTCGCCCATGCACTTTGGGCAACTAGTTCTGAAAGCTAAACATTACAGCCCTAGAAGAAACACAATCTTTATAGATCACTGATTGAAAATTCCTGTTACTACACAGGACTAAGGAATAGAAAATAATTTTATTTTTTTTTAAGTAACAGTGAAAATAAATCAGAAAAACTGTTGTTTAGCATTACATTAAAATACGGAAAACCTGTAACAGGCAGGTAAAAATCTCACAAAAACAGACAAGTATCATTCAGTGGAGAAAGGGTGTTTTTTTCAGGAGGATTAGCTCCACCACATTTGCACATTAGTGAATTGCACTATAAGTACACTAAGTATAGATGATGTCCATTATAGAAAATAAAAATTACAATGAAGTATTATAACAAAATATAAAACTGATTTATATTTTGTGAACCAATTTTACTGAATACCTAAAATGACATGATGAACACAACATCGTCACTCTCAACATAAGAGTACAGCCATACTTCTAGGAAGTTCATGCTCTTTATTCCTCAGACTATCATTACAGAAAACCAAGGCAGTGATAAAATATCCATATAAAGCAAAAATCAAGACACAAAAAACCCCTCAAACACACACAAGAAACCCCCCCCAAAAAAAACACAAGAAAACAAACCAAAAAACAAGAAAACAAGGAGTACATAAAAGGATTTGAATGTTCTTAAACACAACTCCTATTATACATACACACGAACAACAACAAAAAAAAACCAAAGAAAAGTGAAAAATCCCTATGAAGCAAATCGAATCCATCCTTAAAAACTGGGTCCATGTGAACCTCATGAAGTTCAACACAGGTAAGAGCAAGTTCCTGCATCTGGATCAGGGCAGTCCGCAATATCAATACAGACTAGAGAATGAACAGATTTAGAGCAGCCCTGTCGAGAAGGATTTGGGGGTACTGACAGATGTAAAGTTGGGCATGAGTTGACAATATATACTCATAGCCTAGAGAGCTAAACATAACCTGGGCTACATCAAAGGAAGTGTGGCCAACAGGTCAAGGGAGGTGATTCTGCCCCTCTACGCTGCTCTCATGAGACCCCACCTGAAGTGCTGTATTCAGGTCTGAGGTCCCCAGCCCAGGAAAGATAGGGATCTGTTAGGCCACAAAGATGATCAGGGGCTAAGAGAGTTGCAGCTGTTCAGCCTGGAGAAGAGAATGCACTAGGGAGACCTCATTGCAGCCTTCCAGAACTTTAGAAGCAGCCTTGTAAGAAATATGAGGACAATTTTTTTATCAGGGACTGTTGCGATAGGACAACAGGTAATGGTTTTAAACACAGAGAGGGCAGATATAGACCAAATATAAGAAAGAATTTTTTTACAGTAATGGGTGATGAAACAGGTTGCTCAGAGGCAGTGGATCCCTGGAAATATTTAAGGTTTGGTTGGATGGGGCTCTGAGCAACCTGATCTCAGAGTCTGCGATTCAAAGAACCTCATTTCAGCAGACAAACTGAATACTTAAATTATTTTCAAAAACAAAACAAAAAAAATCTGTATAACAGCAGTCAGAAAACAAAGTGACCAGCATAATTAAGACGCCTTTAAAAAAAAAAGAAAGAAACATTTTAGTCACTGGGTTTCCCCCTATCTAGAGATACTGTCATTTTGAGGTGCAGTACCTAATATATAACCTAACCAAGCTGATTTAAAACCAAAAACACAACAGCAACAAGCCCAGGCCTACACGGATTTTTCAGCATAAAACATAGTAAACTGAATTTGCATTCAAAATGCTTTTAGTGATGAAATCATATAATATGCATTATTAAGTGCAACACAAAGAGTGTTAAGTAAGCATTAGTTCTAACCTTGACCACTTCCAAACAGCAGCGATAGGCTTCAGCTTTTATATTCAACAAAGGATGAGACAAAAGACGGAGAAGCACCTTCTGACCCTCCGCCTGGAGCAACGAGTTGGGCTCAGCAGACTTCCAACTAAAAAAGAAAAATAATTAACTATTGTTTATTTTACAGTACTCAAAGATGTCTACAAAATTTTTTCTGTTAAATTTCAGAATAATTTCTGAAAAATACTTCCTGCAAGGGTATACATCCTGAAAAACAGACAAAAGTCCAGAGATCACAATATATTTGCCAAAATTATAGTATCAATCTTCACGCTTGTATATTTCTTTTATACATGTAGGTAATCAAAGACCATAGATTTTCAAAATTCTCTCATGGAAATTAAGAGCCTGACAAGCATTTATGTTCATCTGAAAATATAAAATTCTACTCAGCTTCAGCAGGCCCCTTAGATCACCTATGTGATTGTAAAAAGAATCTGTGCTTTCAGCATTTTTTCATTATAGAGGTAGAAGTCCATCTCACTATTACAAAGTGAAATTAAGTCAGTTAAAAAAATTGAAGTGAATTTCCTGCATGAAACCGTAATCAATAATCAATTCTAAAAGCATTGGAACACTGAAAAACGTTTTCAGATTTCATAATTTAAAAACACTTACTGGACAGCTCTCAAATGCAGTTCCCTTTGAAAAAAAATCCTTAACATCAAGTTCTGAATCAGTATAAAATTAAATTTTTGGTTTTCTAATTAAGTGTTCAATACAGAACTTTTCCAGGCACCACAGGGTAACTTACTCGCTAACTAGAAACATGGAAAAATCTAAAAAGCAATAAAAACATGCTGTTTAATAAATTAGATGCCTTATTATAATATAAAGTATCTACAATAATAATTTCGGAAAGTAAAATAAAACTAAGTTATACAAATATACTCGGTACAAAGGATTTTAAAATGTCTGAAAACCAAATTGAAGTATTTTACAACTGTTTCTTTGTAAATCACGTAACTTCATATACAAAATCATAAAAGAATAAAATATTAAATTTTCAGCACCTGAAATTCAAATTTCAAGAAATCTACTACAGAATGACACAAATCAGTTACCAGAGACCTTTCAATGGCTAAAAGAAAACAATTATTCAAATACAGGGAATAAACAAGCTGAGCTTCTATTTGAGGAGCTTTATCCATTAAAAAAAAAACTATTTTCACAAGCAGTGTTTTAAATAGTAAAATACTCACATATTTGAGCATATGAGAACGCATTCCTGAAGCAAGGGAAAGTGATGGTGGAAAGGCAGACTAATCAAGGCCTGATCTGCCAGCTCTACTAACTCAGAAAGATTCTTGTCCCCCTGTCAAGTAAAATGAAGAGAAAGAAACTATTAGAATTTGTAACATTAAAAGTATACAATGCTACCTTTCAGAATTTATCATAGTTTAATATTAACTGGATTTTAGTTTAGTCTTTCACAGAGAGGTTTGTAATTAACTAATTCAATAAATTTCAAAGAAAAAAAAATTGGAACCTGTTCCTGAGAGCAGAAAGATCTTCAGCTGCTGAAGCCAAATAAAGTTCTATAAACTGTGGGAATAATGTATGTCTAACATTTCACAGCATGAACACTGTAATACTATTAAAATTACTGGTTTATTCATCATTATGCATTTTATGTGAGATGAGTATAATGAAAGATTTAACTAATAAGCTTTTTTAAAAATCATTATTAATACTAAAGAGTAAGCTTCATTTTTTAAAATTTCAGTACATATGTCTCTATCATATTTGGTTACCAAATACATTAAACATGAGCCATTTAAATTTGATGGAGTTAACTTCATTGTAAACAGTATTTTATGAGCAAAGTATTGCTTCTATTAAGTTCAGAACCAGCCTAAATAAAGGACAGATTAACTCTGATTTAAGACAGCACTACATTTACATTGCTGTATTTTATTCATTTATTTCAGTATCAACAGAACTGGTACTTTGCAAAATTGCTTGTCTATTTAGATAACAGAGAAGAATATTTCAGTACTGTGCTAGAAACTCTTAACTAATAAAGCAAGGTACATTGGTTGTCTTCATAACAAAGTGAAACACAAATCTTGGCCAGTCTACAAGCAGTTGTTTATTAAAGTTGCAATTCCCAAAGCAGTTGGGATTTAAAATTTTCTGAACAATATATTTAACTACTAGACAACATATATATACACACACTATATATTTAAATGAAATTAAAATAAATAGGCTCTTACAAATAAGTGTATATATTTATATAAATATAAAAAAATAAATTCCTTCCTGCTTCTTATTTCTTTGGCCATAAAAGGTCCTGTGCCCACATCCAATCTCCAGTTGTTTATTTCTTTGTTTTTACTTAGGACAAGATTTTTCTACAAACATCATGACTAGGATTATGAAAATAAATATAAATTAATTAAAACTTAAAACATATGGAATTCTCATACTTATGCATCATCTTCTGCTATGTTAGACTACAATTTTTACCACAAAAAATAAAGAAAATTTGCCTACAGAAAGTATTTTATATAATAAAATTCCACACCTTTTTATGAACTTCAACCATAAAGCTACAAGTGCATTCAATCGAATATGCAGCTTCTGAAACTTGTTTATAAATACTGTAGTTCTCAGTGTTCATCTGCTCCAGATAGGCTGCAATGGATTCATGAATGCTTGGGTATTCCAAGGAGAAGGGCATGTCCAGAGAGAGAAGAAATAAAGCATTCAGCAAACTCTTTTGTATAACTTTACTTGCCTTTGAAAAAGAAAACAACTGTCAGAATAACAGCCTGAAAATACAGTAAAACCAACACTAACATTTGCAGTCATTCAACAAGTACAATCAGTATTGCTGCTACTTAAAAATTAGAGAAAGAAACACATATCTCCTAACGAGTTCTATATGAAGATTTTTTTTTTTATTAAAAGGTGACAGTTAATTCGATGTCACTCCTAATGGCAGACCTGCAATCAGTCACAAAAGTTGTGTATGATTCAGGCACAGCACTAACACACACCGCTGGCCAGGGTCAATTCACTGTCTGACCACGAGATGGCAGAGAATACACAGACCAGGGCTACTTCTGAATTTAATAAAAAGCTATCTACAACTACACGTGGTCCTATTGCAAACTAGGAACTGGGATTTCTCTTCTCGATTTGGGTTTTTTTTGATTTTTAACGGCAACTATTCAGTATTCTTTCAACTAAAATTTTGACCTCAAATACAGTAACTTTTTTCCAACTCCTTCCTGTCATACACAGCATGGAAATTTTATATTATGCACATAAGAACATAAAGAAAAAAATTATAAAAACTCATTAGATTAGTATGCCTACACTTATTTGCAAGTACAAGATGTAATATTTGTGACAAAAACCCTGTAACTGAAAATCAATCTTCCACTCCGATTGAATGTCTGAAAAAAAGCTACGTTTCAATAAAAACTGGTGCAAAAAATTTAAATTCATTCAGGATTAAACATTTAACACTTTCCATCACACAAAAATTTCACTGGACCTTACCATCTGAAATAAACAGAAAAACCTCTACTCTAAAATAACCCAACCAAACAGAAAACCTCAAGAGCTACATCAGAATTTCTTTTAAAGAGCACTGAAAGCAAAAAACAATTAAAATCACTATGATGTACAAAACATAATTCCTTCTATGTTTCGTCAGATTAAGACTAATTTTAAATGTTATATAGTTCTAGTCTTACTTGCATGCATACTATAAACGAGCAGGGGGCAGCAGAGCTTTGCAAATCGTGCATCATACCAGAGAAAAAACACTATAGGAGCGAAAACACCAAATTTCAAAAACTCGTTTAAAAACTGTATTAAAAATGTTTTTTTAAGATTTGAAATCCAGAGTGTGCACTGATAACTGAAGAATGGACAAAGCTATCCCCTGTGATCATACATCAGCCAATATAAACCAGATAAATTTCTCTGTCCAGGGCTATTTTCCCACTATTAATTCCTGAGGAAGGCATCACTTTCTGCCCTCTTACAATGCATATACAAAAGACAATCACTCATAATTAGTAATGTCATACCTTTTCTACAGGGAGAAGTATTTGCAGCAATCTAACAGTGAAGAGCGAAATGCTAATAAATGCCATTCTGTGATGCACCAACATCACCCTGGGCTGTTCTGCACTTATATTGGTTTTGTGATATAATATAGTTTCTCCAAGCAAACCCAAGACCAGAAGCAATTTGTCTTTCTGAAAACAAAATCAGAAATACAATAATTAGAGAAAAATGAAACATTCCATATTTAGTGTTTATACAGCACTGGCAGTTTCCTTAACACAATTATACCAAATAAGCTAACATTGCATAAATACACAGCACTGTTACTCCTCCAGAACTAAGCAGTAGACCTCAGCCTACTTTCATTTTTAGTTCTGAATACTCACTCAGTAATTACCCTTTACCAGTTGTTCTCCCTCCCTTTCCTCTCCCCCCCACCTTAATTTCTGCTCACTACACTTTCAAACTTCAATTTTAATATGGATATATTAAGGTCCAGTCTGACCCTGCAAACAGAGCTTTGCCTTAAAATTAAAAACAAACAAACAAAAAATCCCAAACCACTACACAATCCAAACTTTGAAAACATCAAAGGTTTTTTCATCTCTATTCATTCTCAAAGGAAACAGCAAAGTTCTTTTTTTCCTCTCCCTTTTTTTTAAAGATCAATATAATTGTATACAATTATTCAGCTTATTTGCAGAATTTTGGTTGTTAGTAGCCTGGAAGCAAAAATTATACTACTAGTAATAATCAGCTTTATAGACACATAATGATGATCACAGTTTATACTTCAGTTTGATAGACTTGTAGGCAATGAAACTTACTGATTAAGACCATAAAACAACTAGGCAAAGATATTAAGCTTCTGAGATGAAATGCTCTGCAAGAAATCTTTAGCAATAACTTGGAATTGATCAATTAAAATAGATTTTCACAGATCAGTAGCTTAAATTAAAAAAAATTCTCATTTTCTATTAAGTCCTATAAATAATACAAAGATTAACATTTATAAAATAGAAAATAAGAAAGCCTACAGCAACATTTTAATTAATATTACAATTACTGTTTAATATTCAGTGGTATTTTCATGAATTCTAACAAGTCAGGTGCATTTAAGACTACATTTAATTCAATTGTTTACATAAGTTTCAGTCTGAAACTCTGGTATGTTTGTTATGTGCCTAAGCCATGTCAGCTTATGCTTCAGCTTTCACTTCCTAACTCAGCCATTATTATTTCATCTGTTATTCACTAATTTAATATTTTATCTATATAAAACTTCTTAACTGTGCACAAGTATATTTCCAGCAACTTAAATTGTTTGGTCAACAGCACCTTAATGCTTTGAATCTGTCCTTTCTTTCCCTGCTAAGAAACATAATTAAGGGTATCTGAAATCTGTGCAAGGATCTATAGTTCCTGCGTAGGAAATGGATAGCATGTATGCATCTTAAAATTCTAGTCTTGGATGTAAACAGTTACCTTGCTAATTTTAAATAGATAGTTTATAAGGAGTAAAGAAAGTGAAAATTGCCATTTACATCAAATTGGTCTCCAACATTTGTATTCAGTGTTTTTCACTCAGATCCCCTTTCCTACATGTTTCTCTCAATGGCTGCTTATTTTCTTGACATGAAGCTCCACATATTGTCTGGTAAAAGAACTTACATTTAAAAAAAATAATGATAGAACTAGTAATAAAGTACTTAAAATTTTCAAAAGGGTAGCTCAGTAGATTAGATATGTATATGAATGACTCCATAAAATGTCAGAGGCTTATAAAAGAAGACCGTTAAATATGGTTGAACAAAGCCTAAGGAATATTACCAATTCCAATGCAAAAAGGCTATCATCTTCCCAAACATTTTCAGAAATAGCATCACCAATAAGGAACATGTCTTCAACAAGCAATTCAAGAACTTCCATTGTCACTCTTCGACTGCCTAGGAAAACAAATGAGAGGATAAATTCAAATGCAGCCAGAAATATTATATTTTGATATTCACAAGACCCTACTGCAAACAAGGGTTTTTCCGCACTTCTACAAAACTAATGTTAACTTGCATCAACCACCACGAGCTCTGAATGACAGAAGATGAAAACCAGTCAAAATTACAAGAGAAGACATTAAAGCAATTGTATACTTAAAGAGTCTGCCTTTCCTTAAATCCTATAGTAAAATTATTTAAGAAAATAATAATGAACTTAATTACAAGTGTAAACCTGAATAGTGAACTTCTTTAAAATTCAGAATAAAGTCATTGATTTCTCATGTCCAGACTGCTGTTTCAAATCCTCTGCATATATTACCTATTCCTGTTAATCTGCATTTTGGTATAGCAGGAGTGCCTTTCTTCACAGATCATTTTGTTTCAGATCTTCTTTTGAAAGACAAGATGAATACTCACTTTATCTACTTGCACTATTCTCCAAAACAATTTCCCCCCTTTGTTTTTAGGCTAATATTTATTCATTTGCATTGCTTCTTCTGAGTTTCTCTTAAAAACAAGGCAAATCTGGTCTATTAGTGACTTTCATACTTTTTAAACTTGAACATGTAGGCACAGAAAAAAATGGGCCTGAGCTTAAACATATAGAGGCTACATTTACTATAAATTTAATTACTCTCTTAATCGCCTCAGATAATGAGATAATAGAGGAGAAGCAGTCAAAGGCTAGAAGGTTTGGTGAAGAACAAGGCAGAGGATGACAAAACTGTCTGGCACATTAAGGAATCATCCAGTGACAGTCTTCCCTAAATACTCGATTTACTGCAACTATTGGCTCAGTTACTTGTTGATGGTATGTTTCTATATAAAACCATGGATGGATTTCATACAACAACACTGAATTCCCAATTTATTTTTTAACTAAGATAAAAATTTTGCATCTTTCAGAATCATCAAAACAAAATCTGTTTAAAAAAGAAAAAAACTCTACTTTTCTGTTACAATTAAACATTAATTTCTTTGTCACTTTTTCTATCGCTTGGAGATTTTACACACTGCAGACACCTTGTTGATGTGCTTGAGGAAAAAAATTCTATCTGTGTGTGTGACTAGATTATGCAGTGACAATGACCACAGCTCATCCAATTTGCAGCTTCAGTGATATTGCTCTGAATGAGCATATGACAGAGAATGACACAAGGCCTTTTTGAAAGCTTGATTTTACCTATCTCATGGAAGTGCTGCTTTCCATTTATTTTAGGTAATTTGACTTAATAAATTTCTTCATTATAATACCACTGATTTCTCCAATGACTTCACTCATAAGACAGGTCAGAACAAAAGAAGAAAAATTCGAGTGAACATCTTCACACAGAAAAGAATTTAATCTTAACTAAAATACACTATACTGCAAAATACAAGGAAGCAAATTTTACAATAAGGTTACTGTTTTTTCTTTACCCAGTAATTTAAACAGAAGAAAATCTACATTATACCATACAAGTTGAGAATATTGTTCATATAAGTTGATAATATTGTTCATAAAAGTGCGTGTTGATTTTAGTGAAGACAAAACCCACAAAATATAACCACAGGCAAAAGCATGTCACAGTCTCACAGTATCACAGTCTCACAGTGTGCCTTCAGATCACAGGCTTTCAGATCATATATTACTTTCCTTACAGTCTGTGCCTCATTACAACACATGGAAGAACAGAGAAATATCATCTAGTAGAGTTTAAAAAGTGGAAAAAAACTGAAGGGAAGAAAAAGATCAACTTTATCTGAAAGTGAAACTATTTTAGGTCACAGAATGGGACAATATGCTGAGTTGAAAGAGATCCACAAGGATCCATAGAGTCCAATTCTTAGCCCTGCACAGGACCATTCCCAAGAGTCACAACATGTGCCTGAGAGTATCAACAAAACACCTCTTGAACTCTGTCAGGCTTGGTGCTGTGAGCACTTCCCTGGGGAGCCTGTTCCAGTGCCCAAGCACTCTACGGGTAAAGAACCTTTTCCTAATATTCAACGTAAACCTCCACTGACACAACTTCAGGCCATTCCTTTGGGTTGGGTCACTGGTCTCCACAGATAAGAGATCGGTGCCTGCCCCTGCTCTTCCCCTCACAAGGAAGTTGTAACTGCAATGAGGTCTCCCCTCAGTCTCCAGGCTGAACAGACCAAGTGACCTCAGCTGCTCCTCACAGAGTTTATGATAAGATTCAAAGAATCTTGAAAGGTGGAAAAACTGTATTTTAACTTTGCAGATTTTAAGTGACAGGCACCAGAAAAGGAAAAGATAGAAAATACATCTTCTGCAGTTTTACATTATAAATAAAAGATGCCAGAAGTCACGAATGTGCTTGTGACTAATTAATATTTAAATATCACTATTCTGAAAAGGAAAAACAAAACTTTAATTCATTTTAGTTGGTTTATTACCAAAAGAAAGAGGATTGAATAGTTTTCATAAGTATTTCATACAATTTCTGTAAGTTAAAACCTCTTTTACTACCATCGTTATAGATAGATAGATGCACATTTCCAGCTCCTATATTTCAAAACCTTACCACATCAACCAATACCTATTTTGAATTACATTACCTTTTACAACTAAATACTACTTTAGACAACCCAAGGACAAAAAGACTCTGCTTCAAAAAGGTTTTGCAATTGTGAACATTTATAGATCAAAATTGAAATCATCATTGCAATTAGACTATCATTACTTATGTTTCTTTAATCCATTATAATTTGTTACTGGATTTTCTTGAACAGGAGGTAAACTCTATGCTCAAAAAAATCAGAGCATGTTCGGTTAAGTGTGGTTACTTTTACATCTGCTTCCATGACATTATATCAAGCCACATCGTTTTTCCACTACACACCCACTTCTTCCCACCATTAGTAAAAAAGTACTTAAAACTTCTGCAATTCAAGCATCAGAAGATTCAACATGGATGACCTCAACAAAGTCCCGACACAAGAACTGTTGTAACTAGTTCCATTACTTCACTAATTATCTGTGCCTTAATTATTTGGGTAACTTACCTCATAATACCTCATAACTCCTTAAAAGGTCTATATTGAAGATGGGAAGGATACATAAGTGAAATACTTAGCACTTTCTCACCTGTTCTTAGAAGAGGTACTGCATTTTCCAATATAGAAACACAGAACTGAGGAAGGCTAAGCTGCTTCATCTGTAATTCCAAAGTGTCCTCATTTTCAATATCTGGCAGATCAGTATGTCCTACGTCAAGTGGGGAATGCAGGGAGACTCTGGAGTTTGCATTTGCTTGAGTACTGTTTCCACTTAAAACACCAAGCAAACAAAAATTAAAAAAAAAAGGACATAGTTAACTCTTGCAAAGAGAAAACCCTTATATGTACACATGTCAAAAATAGCATCAAGTATTTTCATGTTCTCCTTCCTTAAGCATATTCTTCCTTCCATCCCAATCTTTCTCTGTATCCACCAGTGCTGCAGGAAGAAGGGGAATTTGTTTGGTTGTTTTTTTAAATGTCAGAACTGGTAACATCACAAGTGA
Organism: Campylorhamphus procurvoides; assembly: GCA_013396655.1. Lineage (NCBI taxonomy): Eukaryota > Metazoa > Chordata > Aves > Passeriformes > Dendrocolaptidae > Campylorhamphus > Campylorhamphus procurvoides. Next base: position 1,051,878 of record WBMV01002340.1, read on the forward strand.
ATGCCTAATGTTTTGGCAATCATCTTCAAATGCACTTAATGCTGTGTACTGGAAGAAATACACATGCACTGAATACAATATTGCAAGAGAAATATAAGTTGAATAGAAACTTGGCTTTTGATGAACAAAATCTCTCAGCTGCAAGGCCACTTATTAAATCAAATTTCATCCTGAATGGTACCCACTATATTGAATCCATTCTATCCAGCTGGCCACAAGAATTGTTAGAAGGAAAATTAAGAAGCATGCCATGTGTTAAAACCTTAGGACTACCTGGCCAACTGTAAACCAGAAAATATTCCACTGTCCAAGAAAGCCTTAAGTACAATTAAGCATATATTACAAAACGTACACAGTGGTATTATGTTACAGACATATTTTAATTATTAAATATATTATATATAGTTCCTAAATTATGAACAGTATATACTTCATAACTATATTATTTTCAGCTGGTTTTAAAAACAGTCTTTGTCATCAGTATTATAATTAATACAGCCCAAAACAGATGATTTTTAGGTTTTTTTCTTATTATGAACCACTTCTAGCAATTTTGGTTTGCTTAAAAAACCTGTATGACTTTTATAGCTGGTTTCTGTTTTGTTACTTTTTTTCTTATTAAACCAGCTGAAGAAAATTAATTGTGGCATGACTGTGTTACATTGTATTGTCTAATCAAATGTAAAAGATATCTAAAGAATATAAATTAAGATTCAAATGCCAACTGATTGAGAGGTCAATAGGAAGACTACAAGCAAAATAAAGAGTTCGCTAGTCTGTAGTGCATTTGGCTGCACTTACCAGAGGGTAAGGAAGGAGAGGTATCAGCCATAAAAACAATTCAGAAGAGGAAAGGTTAAGTTTCCAGGCAGAATTTGAAACAGACAAACAGATAGATTGAAGAGTCTCGAGATTTAAGAACAAGGAAAAAGAAGAGTTACATATAGAATAGCAATAAACAAATAATTTCCATTAGAATTATTTTGAAAAAGACAAGATTCACTAGAAGCAGCTCTTCCACAACAAAATCAACAACATCAGAGCAGCACTTCTGTCATTTCTCTCTATCATATCTTCTATTTAACATCATGTTTTAATTTATGCTACCTCTGGGCTAAATTATATCTTTGTAAGAAGTGGGATTTATGAGCAGTGAGCAGTTCTACAACAGCACACAAAATGCAAGAAGATAAAAGCGTACAGTCCTGAACAGCTCATAATATGGTCTTATACTTCTAATAAATTACCATTCCCTGGTTTCTAGATGTCTCATCACGCGAATTTCATTACTAGACTGACAGTCAGGCCACTGCTGTCTCTTGCACAATATATACAAGCTACTATTAAACGGTGAAATGTTCAAACTGATCAGGTCCTAAAACGCATAGAACCTGGAGTTCACTGACGTTAGTATATTAGTGACATAATTAAAAAATTCATACATTAGACGAGCAAAAATAAACTTGAAATATAATGACTCTCAATTAAATACATAAGCTGTTATCACAGTCCATTTGAATACCTAGGAGTTACTCAATCACTAAGCCTATACACCATAGAGACTCAAAAGAACTACCAACAAGCGCACAGTAAGGATTTACAAGGACTTTTAAACTCGCACACACTAGAAAACACTGGTTCTTGAACAGCAGATTTAAGTCTGTTGTGTTAAGATTAATAACAAAACCACATACAAACCTCTTCATTTTGAGTGTATACAGACAATTCAAAATTTCACATTGGAGTAAAATTTTTCGATGTTTTAGAACTGAATTTTGTTGTCAGATTTAAAAACAAAGTTTAAAGACTTCAATGGAAATCTTTCTACAGCATAGTATTTTTGACAATGAAATACACTGTTACCTACGGGATGGCCATTCTACTTCAAGGAACTTATGAGGCCATCTTCAGAAAAAAAGAAAAATCCTTGACTTTAGAGCAGTAGTCTGAATAAAAGCTTTTCTGTGTATTACAAATACCTGCACAAGCAATAGAAATTGATACTAAGAGATTTTGTTTAAAAAGGTGGATAGATACAAAATGTGATAATGATCTTATGCATTCTGAATACCACTTAAAGAACAGTTTAATTCATAAACACAGTTTGAATTTTCACAGGTTACCAGAACTCTTGCATCATTCCACACACTGACAAGGAGCTGATGATATAATCCTATATTAACCATTTTTTAATTGAAGTGTAAGCTATTTCCTGTTTTATTCACCTGGAAGATACTGCATCCCAGTCTTGACCATCTCCTCTAGGCCGCTGAACTGTCCGTCCAATTACAGATGGCCGAGGGCTACTACTTCCAGGTGATGGATTCTGAGAACGAAGGGGACCTCTTGCTTCTTGACAATAAGATATAGATGAATTCTGGGAAGCTGTGCCTTTATGTAACACAAAGCATATATTTTCCATTAGTGGAATCCATTATTCTGAAAGATACTATATAGTGAATAGCAAAAGTAACTAAGGTGGGATATAGAAAACACCAAGTAAATACTGATGAGCTAGGACAACCTATCACTGGCAAATGGCAGAATTTGGAAAACCAATGAAGATACCAATTGAATCATAAAGCTTCAATTTTAAAAATAGAAACATAGTGTCTGGCTAAGGCTATTGAACTTGTCAATGTTATAATTCAATTAGCAGCCAATATAATTTATTAAGACACCAAATATAGTGGCAATCTTACGAAGAGAACCAGACTATCAATTTACACAAAAAGTTTGATTCAATTCAGATGACAAAATGGAAACATGAAGACCATTGTAACTTATTTACACCATTAAAGTTATAACACTTAGGCATTCAGAACATTGTGAAGTGGCCCTAAAGACTGCAAAACTCAAAACAATGATTAAACTATTTTTGCCACCAGCATAAAAAAAAAAGTTAACATAGTTCATGAATTTAGTAACTACATTGTTAAGCACCAGTAGCTTGAAAACTTTTGTGAAACTGCCCACTTTTATTTTACAGATTTAATTTAGTTAAAAATCCCTCTCCTGCTGACGTACAAACAGTTGGATACTAGGAAAACCTGACGAATGAGGAATCACAGGAAACTGTAAAAACAAATAAGTACTTTAAAACAATGCAAGTAATCAAAATCTTTTTATTAACATTAGTAGTACTGAACGTCATTTATTCTGCAAAACAGTTTCACAAGATTATGTTTGGTATAAGGTTCTGGTGCTTCATTTTTTAAATCATTTTAGACAATCTTAACTGTAGTAAAAACAACAGTACCTCAAATGCTTAAAAATACCTACCTTGTTCTGTGGAAGAGAAACTTGGATCTCTGTGAAAGTTAAGCCTGCTTCTCAAGAAGATGCACAACTGTTGCAAGCATGACACAGCCTGCAAAGCTAACCGATGTCTTCCATCTCCTCCAAAAGCCAGATTTAGCAGAGACAAAAGGCTCTGCAACGACAAAACCATCAACACCGATAGCTGAACATGAATAACCTTCTATGCCAGCAAGAGTCTTGCACTAAATATAGTTCACTATATAAATACAGTTCACAAATGTTTCCAAGTGTCTTTCAAAATCACAGCAAAGAATAAATAGGCTTAACTACTGTTTTCTTACTGAATGCAAGACTATCAGTTCTAGGGAAAAAGCTGAGTTCCATACTGTATTTGCAACCTATTCACTCCTTTCATTATGGAAGCCCATTATAGGCTGTGTATACAACAGTGACAGGAATTTATCTTACAAAGAAGAAACAAAGTATTACTTCAGAACACACTTCATTACTGATTAGTAATACACATTATTACAACGAAAAAATTTCTAAACACAGTACGTAGCCAATGTCCTCTTTCCTATGCACCTAGAGTAAACATAAAGGAACTTTTTGTTTAGTTACTTTGTTTAGGAACATATCATATCATTTACATCAAATCTTCTTTAGTACAACTTTTGCCAAAGCACAATAAAAATTTTAAACTTCATGAATTCTTGCCTGTACAATCTTTGGTCTTTGAAGGAAGATCTCAGCAGGAAAATCTTGCATAATGACATCCTGAAGAAGCTCACATGTACTCCAAATTAAACTTTGGTTGTTACTTCTCAAAGAGCTAAAAGTTCGTATTTAAATATGTATTAAAATGAAAATAAAGTAATTATTAGACTGAACAAGTGTTTTACAACTTATAATCACAACAGTGATGAATCTAAAGGAAAAATTACTCTGTAATTCTATTATCATACCATCTTTAAGGCTGAATTATTCCTAAGCCATGCTAATCCTATATACAATAAAGAACAAACTCAGTTCCAGCCGTTATCAAGACACATGCAAAGTTAGGTTCCAAAAGGAGAAATAACTTCACTGATACCGAATTAAACATTAAAATAACAAATAGTGGAAATTCCCTCTGAAGCTAGCAATTATCTCAGTGGTATACAGCAAGTAATCTGACTCAAACCACAAAGAAAGTTTCTTCCATTACTAAGGTTCATGTATAACTTAAAAGCAGTTGAGTTATGTATGTGGGAAGTTCCATAAAGGAAGAAAACTACTAGCTATTCTCTAAGATGTATATTAGTAAATAATAAGAATCTTTAGGATATTCTGCTTCACTTTTTTCCATTTTAATTGTTTCAGAAACCATTTCTGAAACCACTGTAAAAAAATCAAACATGTCCAGTTTTACAAATCTCTGTTTTTTATCTATACTCAGGCATAAAGGACATTAAATATTAAAGAGGTTTTCCAGCTTTAGAAATCTTTCAAAAGGAAAAAACAAAGCAAAACAAACAAAAAAAAACCTATGCTAGAAATCTATCACAGTTCTGTGTCAATTCAGAAGGAATCCCAATTACAGAAATTTTTCTTGGGTCACTTCAAACACAGTTTTTCTAAATTAAAGTTAAAAACAAAAAATAGAATCACTGCAGAAAGACAATCTGAAAGACTCATTGCCCGAATAAGGCCTTGTACCTAAACTTACAGACCTAAACCTAGTCAAGCTACTACTGAAAGCAGGGATTTTCCTTCCTAGTGGTCATGGGGGTAAAGTAAATAATGATTTTATTCCAGCTTATTCTATATTAACTGAATGAAATCTTTGATACACTTTAGAAACTTAAAAGGCAGTCTGAAGTGTCATGAACAAAAAAACCCCAACATACTCTGATTTCAATACTAAATGAAGAGTGACACTGCCCAACTTCAGTGCAGCTTTTATGGTCATTTATCAAAAATTAGCTCATTAGGTTATTTACAGGAAGAACCTTATGATGCAGAAGAACAGAAATTTACAACCACTATTCCAGAAAAAAAAAAACTACAAGCAAATTGTACTAATTCTATTACTGCACCTTTCATTTGATGAAAGTACATGTCTATCTGTTGAAGTCAGAGTTAGCCAAGGAAATGTGGAAAATTTCAAGCACTTCACTGCAAAAAAGCAGAGCAGATATTTTGCAATATTTTACAGAAGTATTATACTGTATTTATACAAGACAAAGTCACAAACTTATGAACTATATAGAATCTGAAAAAGAACTATCTTTTAGTAAGTATAGACTTGCACAAATTCAAGTGTTTTTAATGAGAATTTTCAGCCATACCAAAACGTCACTAAAGTCATCTTAAATCCAAATGAAATATATTTGTTGAAAGAAGTTTTGACAAATGACAAACATAGAATTAGTAAAAGAGTACTTGGTCTCCCACAATGCTTTCATTCAAATTATAATTTTTTTCTGTTACTATAAATATTTATTAGCATGATCACTAAAAATGAAAAATTGACCTCATGCTTTTAGTTTTAAAGCAGTAGCAATTATCATTCTTACCAAATTAAGAGACAAAATAACTTTTTGAAGAAAATAACTTTAAAGCTATTTTTAACTTATAGTTTGTAATAACTACTGTGCAATTCTTAAGATAGCTTATACACTGCTAAAAAAGTAAACTGGTGATTTACATACAGTAACTGTATGTTAAATATGACACACTCCTGTGAACTGCTGCTAATATAATGGTATAGGCAAAGACTTCCCAAAGTATTATTGGTCTATGTTTGTCAATGAGACACGTCATATCATCATACTGAGAAAAAAAAAAAAATCAAAGTATTACACTAGTTTTCATTTAGATAGCAGGAAAACATTCCTAAAGCATCTAATCCAGTTTTTAAACAACTAGAACAGTACTTCAGACCGTTCTGTTGAAATAAAAGGTATTTAAGCAGCCACTTTTGACTATGAAACAGAGATTTTCTGAAAAGCATTAGCAATTTAATTTTTTTTTAAATTTACAGCACTTTTTAACATACTTCAAATATTCCAAAAATCTACACTATTTACTAGAAAAAGATCTATTAAGATGAGTGTCATTTTTAAAGGCATTATAACTGTAGTTTCTGTGGTACTTCATTTCACAGAGTAACAAAAGGAAAAAGAATAACCAATATTGCTGTGCACATTGGAATTCAATCTAAATTACAACTCTAATCATTTTATGTAATTAACATATTCCTTCATAACTACACATACCAACGGTTCTTTTGGGAGGTATTTCTAACTGCCGCAGATGACTTCTACCTTGACAAAAATATCCAGTGAATAATTCCTCTTGAGGCAGAACTAAAATAAAAAATGGTAAGTTTAAAAAAATGTACACACACACAAAAAAAGAAAAATTATTTTCCTGTTTTTCCCGAGCTATCTCCATTTTGCTCCTGAGTTTTAAATCAGTCTCCTTAATAGGTTAAAAAAGTCTCAGATAAGAAAAACGGAGTAAAGACAATGTGTCAACATTTATTTGTTCATAATCATATTCTGCAATATCATTCAAGTAATAGTAAAAAAACCAAAAAACAAACACAAAATGTGTTGCCTGATGGAGAGCAGACAGCCAAACAAAAGGCGTTCCTTTAAGCTACTGATGTGGCAATAAAATTAACTTTTTCAATTAACTACTCAAAACCTTTTTCTACCAAAACTGCTATCTTCTCAGGTTACCTCAACAGCTGTCCCACTTGTACATAATATGTATATTGTTAGATACATGCTATTCATACGCAAGTCATATAAAAATATACACAAAGTAACATTAAAAGCAATCTCTTCAGATCATAATATTTGGTTCAAAGGATCAAACTAAATAATGCCCAGATTATTCATTTACATTTTTTCCAGTAACTGAAGTTCAAACAGAAAGAAAAATACAACACTCCCCTTATGAAGTATTAAGATTATTTCATCCACACATACATACAATTTACAGCATAACTTGAATTGAGTAGTTTCAATAAGGTGAGATAAGAATGCATATATACAGCATTATTATATTCTTCCCCACAGAGTGGAAAAAATTCTGCCCCTATGAGGATACAGGAAGAAAGAAAAAAAGAAAAGAAAGATAAAAAAACGCCACAACCACCACATAGTTCTAGCAAACCAGAACTCCAAGCATTAGAGAAGTTTCAAAAACCCTGTAAAAACTGCTTTTATTTCTGAGACTCTACACCATGAGTGACAGAGGTGTGGCCATTGCTACAGCATGCACTGTAACAGCAGTGTCTTTCCCACAATAACCAGCACAAGTAAGGACCTCTATGATATATAATTTTCTCCTCCAAATTTTGTGCTAAAGTTTTTACGGGAAGAGAACCACGTGGATTACATTACATCTAAGAGGCACTGTATAACAGAGGCAAGTAACATCACTTCGCACATATGTGAAGTACTTCATAATGCCATTTTAAAGAAAGTTTATGTAATTTTCAATGACAAATACTTTTCAAAACTAAGCAGACAGCGCATGTAACTAATGTAGTTTTAAAAATCATTCTACTAGGACCAATTGCTGCTTTCATTCTTTTTTTTGTTTTTAAGATTTGAGGTGCTCTCAAAGCTAAAGCCTACCACACAATGAACAGCAGCAAAGCATACCGGTGAAATTACAGATTTATCTGAAGTTGCTACACTTGCTGCCATAAAGTTGTTCTTAAAAGTTGTGTCAGGCTCTTTGTACACTATAGAAAACAGATACTACACACTGAAGAAATGGACAGAGAATTCCATTACAGGAATGGCATCAAGTGGCTTAGCTAAAGTAAAACTACCTCTGGCACAATCTGATTACCACGCACTTCACTGATCTCTCAGGAACAATTCACCTACTATGCCTGAAAACATCAGCTTTTCATAGCCTTTCCATCTACTTTATTTAAATTTAAATTTAAAATAAATTACACTTCAAAACATCTCATTTACCTGGATGATCTACTGAAGGCTGAGACTGAGCTTGATAACATACTGATAAAGAACTAGAAGGAAGTTCTGAAGGAAGGAAGAACAGTCCATCCACAATCCCATCAATTATGGCCTGCAAGTTTGGATCTACATCCAGGCGAAGCTGAGAGAAAAATTCCACTGCACCAATTCCAATCATTTTCTCAGCAGCAAGTGGATGCTACATTGGGACAAATAACTGATAAAGTTAGTCTGAAAAGTCTCAAGGTCTCTGGACTGGGGTGGGGGGATAGAGAGCAGTAGGGGGAGGAAAAACCAGAATTCTAATACCTAAGTTGCATTTTGCCATTATTCGTTTAGACCATTGTGCTGAGATAGAGTTCATTTTCTTCACAGTGACTGGTATTAGGCTGTGTTTTCGATTTGTGTTGAAGACAGGATTGACAATACAAAGATGTTTTCATTATTGCCGAGCAGTGCTTACACAGAGCCAAAGACTTTTCTGCTTTCCATACTGCTCCGCTGGCAAGGGGCCTGGGAGTGTATGGGAGGCTAGGAGAAGACACAGCTGATACAGGTGACCCCAACTGACCAAAGGGATCTCACAGAATCATAAAATGACCTGGGTTGGAAGGGACCTTAAAGATCATCTAGTTCCAACAGCACACTCAGACCATAAAGTGAGGGAAAGGAGGAGGAGGAAGGGAGGCACATTTGTAGTGATGCCATTTGTCTTCCTAAGTCACCATTACGGGTGACAGAGATCTGCTTTCCTGGGGATGGCTGAACACCTGCCTGCCCATGGGGAATGGTAAATGAGTTCCTTGTCTTCCTTTGCTTGTGTACACTGCTTTTGCTTTCCCTACTAAACTGTCTTTATGTCAAAAATTTTTCTCTACCTTTTACCCTTAAAATTCTCTCCCCAGTCCCACTACTGGGAGAGTGAGCAAGGAGATCTGTGGGGACTGGTGTCTGTGTGGAGTTAAACCATGACAACCACCCATCAGTATCAAGGATGGTGTTTTTTTGTTTCCTTTGCATAGATGGTGTTTTGTGATTAAAACAAAAGAATGTAAAAATCTGAGATATCTGAAATTTCTGCAGCATTTTCTCAATTTTCTTAAGGTAAATTGCACCAATGTCCAGGAACAGTGCAAATGCTTAGCTGCAAATAACGCTCCAAGGAAAAAACTAACCGTTAGCAGAGAAACTGAAGAAGCAGTGAAACTAAAGCAGAAACACCACAAACAACAATTTTTCTCAGCTATCCCTCTGACCCATTTCAAGTCACTCAAACTGCTTTAAATTTGGTCTACACACAATGGCTTTATTATTCCTGTCTTACAAAAACACTCTAAAAATCTCATTATATGGAGCTACAAGGTCAAATAATATTCAGCTTTATTTAGCTTTGGCATTCTAAAGACATATAGTTAAAAATAAATAAATGTTAGTAAGTCATACCTTGATCAAACTGTTCACAAAATTTAGTACTTCCTCTTTCATTGGTACGACTGGGAAATTGAACCACTCCAAGAGGTTACGAAAAAGCGCTTTTTCGTAGACAAGATCAGCATATGAAATCAAGTTGTGATCTAATTTAAACAGAATAGTCTTCAGAGATCGCTCTCTTATCTCTGTCAGTTCATGACCTGCCCCAAATAATAAAAAGGTATCAAGAAACCAAAAAAATTGTTATATCACTTCTTTCTAATTTGGATAAACAGAATACTGCCAAAGACCTGTGGGGAAAAAAAGCCGGCTTTTATCCTGTCAGCATTATCTTAGCATGAAGAGAAATGCGATTACACTCACCAGCGATAACCTCACCACGTTTGCATAGTTACAAAGCGGTGAGACATTGCAAACTATACTGACATAATCTGGTGCCAAGCGCACCTCTCCTGATAGAACCTGGTGCCTGAACCTCTACCAGAACCTGCTGCGGACGTGCAAAGCTGCCTCGGACCCCCGCGTCGGACAAGAAACTACCCGAGGCCACTGAACCGAAAGGCACCACAACTGAAAGAGGCTTAGGCATTTCCCAGGGCAGCACGCCCACTTAGGAGGCTCCGCCGTCCCCTCCAGGTCTGCAGCGGGGCGCCGAGGGGACAGCAGAAGCCAGAGGTGCGGCGGAGGCCGGGCAGGGACGGCCGCGCTCCGGTACACCGCGGCCCGACCCCTCGCCGGCGTCCTGCACAGAGCCCCAGGGGCGGAGGTGCCGGGGCAGCGCCGTGGTTAGTGTGGAGCCACTACCGAGCCATCACCCTGCCATTACCCAGCTTCCTGACGACCGACGACAACTCCATCGCGCCCTCTCCCCGCCCGCATTCAACCGCCGCGCCGGCCCCGCCCTCCCGGCCCGGGGCGGCCGCGGGGCACCTCGGGAATCGTAGTCTGCCCTTCGCCCGCGCAAAGCACGCCGGGAGCTTTCCATCGCCCCGCGCCGCGCCGGCCAGGGCGCAGAAAACTACAACTCCCAGGGGTCACCGCGCCGAGCGCGCCGACCTCCCGCCTAAAGCTGCGTGTGTGTGCGCGCGTGTGTGTGCGCGTGTGTGTGTGTGTGTCTGTGTGTGTGTGTGTCTGTGCTGAGTGTGTGTTGCTGTGTGCGTATGTGCTGTGTGCATGTGTGTGTGGTGTGTGTGTCTGTGTGCGTGCGTCTGTGCTGTGTGTGTTTGTGTGCATACATGTGTGTGCATGTGCGTGTATGTGCTGTGCATGTACATCTGTGTGTGTGCATGTGTGTCTGTGCTGAGTGTGAATGTGTGTGTGACTGCTGTGTGTGTGTTGTGTGTGTGTTTGTGTGTCTATGCATGAGTGTGTGTCTGTGTATCTGTGCATGTGTGTCTGTGTGTGTGTCCCTGCACAGCTGCCTGAGGGTGCTGCCAGCGGGGAGCAGCCTCTTCTCCCGGGGAACCAGCAACAGGATGAGAGGACGGGGTCCCAAAATATGTATGCCAGGGGAGTTTTGGGTTGGACATTAGGAGGAATTTCTTCACAGAAAGGATGGTTAGACACTGGAGTGGGCTGCGCGGCAAGCTGGTGGGGTCTCCGTCCCTTGCAGGTGTTTAGGGGAATACTGGACGTGGCACGGCACCTCCTCCGGGCCCTGCACGGCCTCAGCTCGTCAACTTCTGTAAAAATCGGATTGGTTGGTTGGTTTTGTCTGAGACGAGACACTGAATTAAAAAAGAAAATACGTGTTTCTTCGGCCTTTAGTGCCCACATAGGCGTAATTTGGAAGCCTGAGAATGATTTATTCGTTCCAGTACCCAAAGGGAGCTGGCAAGAAAGACAGAGGGACTCTTTACGAGGGCATGTAGGCTATGTAGGACAAGGGGGAGTGGCTCTGAACTGAAAGAACATGGGTTTAGATTAAATGTTAGAAAGATACCCTTTACCGTCAGGGTGGTGAGGCACTGGAACAGATTGCCCAGAGAAACTGGATGCCCCATCTGTGGCAGTGTTCAAGGCCTGGTTGGATGGGACTTTGAAAAACTTGGTTTAGTGAAAGGTGTCCCTGTTCATGATCTTTAAGGTCCTTTCCCACCTAAGCCATTCTACGAATCTACAATTTATAGTAATAACTGAGTATTTGCTAATGTTACTGTGATGTGTATGGCAGCAGTCAGGATATAGCTCTTGCTGACTTCTGTAAAGCAAAGGGATGAGGAGGTGAAGTAAGAGGAGAATCATTAGGGGGTTTACGTTTTCATTTTTGTGTAGCCTAGACTGTAGAATTACATTGCTTTGTAATGGAAGGCAATTTCACAAAGCAAAGGTTCTTAAACATGTAGTAAAGATGGATACTGCATCTGTGGTCATCTGATCTTTTTTTTTTTTGAAAGTTTGTGCTTGTCATCATAATTGGAAAAAAATAAATTGATAATAAGTGGACAAGTGATGGACATTGTTGTGTTTATATGTTCCTGAATTTTTTTGCATCTAACTGCAGGTGCACGAAAGAAGGTGGTCTTGTAATACAGGGGGTTTCTTCATATCATATATTGAATGAGAAACTACAGTTTTATCAGCACCCAACAAAAATGTAAAAGCATGGTACAGTAAATTCAAATACTTTCCAAGAGGATATATATATCAGTTTATGGCTAATTTTTTCCCCCTCTGGTCTCCATCACTGTGCCACTCTTTCACAGTAAACTCACATTAACCTCCATGTGCTGTACCAAGATAGTACTAAATTATTAATTACCACTCAGAACTGTCCATTGTTTGCCAAGAGAGTATTTCTATCCATGGAGCAATAAAACAAAGGGACTCTATTAAGCTAATTTTAAATGTACTGTGATTGCTGCAACAAGGGTTTGTTTTCCACAAGAGGCTGAACTCAGATGGATCTATCAGTGCTTTTTCAAAAGTAATTACAAAAGAAGTTTCACTGACTAAGTAAAAATTCCTTTTAGCTGTGCATGATATGTTCATGCAATGAAACATGAAGATCTCTGACCAGATGCACACAGAGCTGCTCACATTTCCCCAGACAGGACTGGTGGGAAATTTATGAGACCCCATGTGATACGATAATAATAAAATGAATTCATATCTCATTTGTCCTGCAAAGAGAAGGAATTGCTGAAGCAGGCATTTCCCAAAGTAAAAACATTTATTCAGGAGGAAGAGGTCATTCACATCTAAAAGAGTGTTCGATCCTGGTCCTTCTTGCCTCTTTAAATATAGTTAATCTACGTTGCATCAGAAAAACAAATGTTTTCTTACACTGTCTTCAGTGTCAGAGTTAGTAGCTGCAAGTGATTCATGGAGTTGTTACTAACACAGAATACATGCATTCTGCATTGCCAATAAACTCCTGAGATGTAAGCGCAGGCATTTTAGTCAGATTTTCTTAAACAAAGGCCTTATTAGGTTAAACTTCCAAGAGATATTCCTAACCTTGAAGAGCAGCTTCAATTTTGCTGCTCCTCCAGAAACGAGGTGGTTGTTTACCCAAAACAGCGATCTGGGAGCACACTCTTATCAGCTGGTGCAGTACATTTTATGCTGCCATGGCTCAAGACTGGTATTCAAGATGATCACCAGTAATAAAGTTTTTGTTGTTACAAAGAGAGAAGTGATATATTTAAGGGCAGAGTGTGTGTCTCAATAAAAGTGATAAACCACACACACACACACACGAACACAAAAGTTTACTGGGTATTAAAAGTGAAAAGAAATGGTGGATGGATTCAAAAATTAGTGCTGGCATTGTAAACTACTTAAAAATATGAGAAGATTAGTCTCTCACTACTGGGAGCACCTACTCCCTCTGTGTCTGCATCTCCAGTTTTGGACTCCCACTAGTGCCTTCACTTTCCCTCTTACCTGCTCATTCCCTTTGGCTTGTATATTCCCATAACTGCTTCTAAAGCCAGTTTGACTTTTTCCTCTCCATTGGCGTTATTTAACATGGATGTCTCTTCTACCATGTGTATTCTTACTGATCTGCAGTTAAAACGTGTAGGAGTTCCACCACTGGGGAAATTAGTCACTCAATCTCATTTACATTGTCTCTTGTTGCTTCTTTACTGCACTCTACATAAGATGAACTTTAAAAAGCTGCCTACTCCTGACTACTCACAAGCTTGGTTTCTAGAATTCAAATAACTTTTTTCTTTTATATCTATATTTTCTGTATCAGATGGGTTCTCTCCCAATAACCTGAAGGCAGGTGTACAAGCAGAGGATATTGCTGTGTATCTATGCTCATGAAGGTTTTGCATGTAACTACATGTGCTCAAATGAAGATAGTAATTCTTGTAGTTCATGAAGACTTTTTTGTCAAAAGCCATCTTTTAGCACTTTCAATACGGGATGTGCTTTAAATTTCCCTTCTGTTAGATGTTGTAGAGAGCTTAAAGAAACTTTTCTTGAGGGTTTATTTTTTATTGTTTTTTTTATGGAGTTTTCAATTTCCTTTTATTTTTATTTATCATTTCTGTGACTCACCCACTGCAGGATGAAGTCTTATTATCTCTGCATCGTTTTATCAAAGCTGTCTGTCCATAACATTTTTTTCCCTTCCTTACTGCTCCGAGTCCTGTCCTTTTACATTCCCAAAGTTCTCTGAAGTTCAACGTATCAAAGATTCTGGCAGGGTCTTGATAGCATTATTGATAATATCCCTATCATACTTCTGAGCTTAATTGTTGCAACTTCCAATTCTCTGTGAATTTCCTGCTGTCTGACTCTTCACATATGTTGAAGGAGTGGCAACCTTACAAGGAAACATCAGGGCATGTCAGATGCAAAAAACCATGAATTCCAGGTGCCTCTCTGACAGAAACGCCAAATAGGGACTGTTCAAACATCACTGACCACTGTAGTTAAAATGAATCTTATGGCTTGCCAGCCAAAAGAAGATTGCAAAAAGGAAGGAGAGAAAGCAAAGAGAATGGGAACATTGGGAATGTAAGAGGGCAGAAATGGACAGGAGATTTTAGATGAGGACTTCCCCAGGAGAAGGGGGAGGAGAAAATTATCCCTGTATATTAACAATTTTCTCAACCTACCTCTCAATTAACTTTAGGGTCTAGTTAAAAGTGTCGTTTCTGGCCCTGAAGGCCTTCCTTGCTTGCTGTTACCCCAGGTTTTCTCATCTTTCCCTGCTCACTAGCTGCTCTTGGTTAGTACACCAGTACCTGAAATTTAAAAAAAACCCAAGCAGCTGTTGGTTACCTATATATATGCAGTCTGTACTAGACCTACTGCACATTCATAGTAAAGATAACCATATGCATACGCAGCAGCTGTGTGTTTATTGCTTTCACCGACTACCAAATTCCTGAAATTAGTATTCTAAATCAGTAGGATGATAGCAGACTTCTAAAGGTTTTCTGTAAATGTCAGTGGAGCTGCATGTATAACACCCCTTTCCTTTGTGCTTTCTGCAGCCAGGAACAACAATTAATTATTGAATTATTCCAAAGTTTGTGATATGACCTCAACAGATACTTTAATGTAAATTTCTGAATTTTACTGCTTCTAAATCAGGTACAAAATACCCAACCTAAATACATGTTACAAATGTTTGTATTTGCAGCAGTGCAGATGTAAATTTGAAAGCTCATTTATGATATTATTAATTTATTGCTTATATTTTCTTCCCTAGTGAGACTTTCTAATTTCTCTGTTTTCCTTTATTATTTTCCATTTAGCTGGATCTATCTTCTAGAGTAAATTGCATATGCAGATATGAAATTGATTTATAGAGTGGTGCAGGAAAAACAGTTGCATCTAAATAATGGCTAGACAATTTAATTTCATATAGATTATTGTATTTGGTGAGTCAGTCAATATCAATATAAATGCCCACCATGAACTGCAAAACAAAAGGACATTAAAAAACCTAAATGAGAAAATCTTTCTTCATGATGTTTGTTTAAAACATATAAAAGCATATTTTTTTAACACAGGTAATGAACTCAGGGAATTTGTTGGCACAGGAGGTTGTCATTGCAGATAATAACAGTAATCCCCCCAAAAAAAAAATTTAGGCAAATTAATGAAGAACAGGCCCACACACACTTGAAGCACAGGCATGGATGTGCCCACTGACCTGCCAAGGCAGTGGTTGTGGTGCCTGGGCAGGACAGGGTGGGCAGACAGGGGAAACTGGCTCTCCCCCAGCAGTCTCTTTGGCCATCGTTTGGAGACAGCTAGATCAGTGTCCCCTGGTAAGGCATTACATATTTTCATTGGATATTCTAATTTAGATCCCATCAAAGGAAACACACCAGGACCAGAAAGGGAACTTCAGGAATGCAGATGGTAAGATTATTACACTCTACAACTCTGAAAAAAAGCTCCTGCTTTTAGCATGGGTCAGATTCCAAACCCTTCAAAAGAGAGATAGAGCCCACAGATTTTTAATTACCTTTTCACAGGTAGTAAGCATCTTATTCCCTCAGAAATATAAAGCTAAATTAAAGTGAACATTGGCATATTTAGGGCTTGGGTTTTTTGTTGGGTTTTTTTTTGCCAAAATCAAAAGGCTGGGTTAAAATGCCATTAATTGTATTTTCATCCACTTCACAGAAGGAGCTGGTAAGGCAATGCCTAACATACATAAATGCTTTGCTTCACTTGAGGGCACAGTGCATTACATAGGATTTTTGGCTCAAGGTCCATAATTGCCATGATTTTCCCTTTTATGAAGAAATTCTGTGGTTATGTCATTTAAAATTAATAAACTACTGATGAAACCTTTGATGTTAATAAAGCAGCTAGCATTTTAGTTTGTATCAGGCAGGGCACGTCTGTACTACTTTTATATAATTTAGCACATTGTTTAGTGCACTTCATGAAGACAGTTTATTCTAAAGGGAACTTCTGTAGTTTATTGCTTGGATAATATTAAATATTGCAAGATGGTTTACAATTCTAGAAAACAATATGTTCTTGAGAACTGTTAAAGTGTCATGGGGGTTACTCTTTTCTACTAATACTAATGTTGTACATCATTGCAAAGGCTGAAAACATTTAAGTAATCAGTTCTTGGATTTGTAAGATATTCCTATTTTAGCCAACATTATATCATATTTTTTTTATTCTGATGTAACTGTAATTAAGTTAACAACTCTGTGTCAAAACAGGAAATAAAATACTGATGTAGTAATCATTTTGTATCAATAATTTATGGACTTGTAAAAATTTTGGGTGACATTAATAGAGCTCAATATAATTTTGAACATTATCACTGCTAATTAGTAATAATAGTATCTACAAGCTATGTAATACTCTTTATTTGCCTCAGAAAGTGAGTTTTCCAAGCTCATGTCATTACACTTACACATCTCAGACACATGGTCATATTCACAAGTCTGGCCATTAATTAACCACTGCACTTAGTTCAGAGTCTCTACATTAGAGAAGAAAAAAGAAGCCAATGTTGAGTGCTTCCCATTTAATACTTTTCTCTAGTGTTACTCTTCCCTTAGAACTAATAAATAACCAAAAATGGGACCAAAGAAAGAGGAAATGAGATTTTGTTTCCAATCTCTCTTTTCAAGAATCTACCAGGTTCCTCAGAGTTATGGTTCTCATCACACAAATAAGACGTGGACCACTGTTCACACATGGGACTTGCACCTCCAAACACTGTAGATTCTCATCAGGCAGAAAGGGCAAGAGGGAGAAAATTACTAAGGCAACTATTGTAGTGTCAGTTGTGTCCTTGCTTGAATAGGGCACAATTTCTGAAAAGAAATAGATACTCAAACAGCACTGATTTGACTGGAGATGCAGTTGGAATTGTATATTTTATGTTCTCAACTTTTCTACCTTTTGAAAAATGTTGAAAACACAATAGTTGTATGTTGAAATATTTGGCAATTGAGGTAGATGCTCTTTATCTCACGATCAATTGGAAGAAATGTATTAGGAAAATTTTCTGTCATCAATATCCTAAAAATAATAAAAATATTTGTATTCCTATCTTGAACACTATTTTTTTTTAATATTATCCCTAACATAGATCTGATTTCTTGATTTTTCATGTGACTTTCCTAGACTTTGAACTCCAGGTATCTTGCAATACCATTCCTTGTCCTCTAAATATTACTTTGCTGTTTCATTTGTTACTGGTTTATATAGACTCAGTAACACTCAGAGATTCTAACACCGCAAATTGCTCAGTTGCTGTTTGTGAAGGCAGCAGAAAGTCACATGACTTGTCATTGCCCACAAATCTGACATCATGACATCTGCAAGAGTTGTAATTGCTTGAATGTTCTTGGACAGTAACATGAACAATGTGAGATTTCTCAATTTTTGGCAAGCTTTCAGAGCTTGTTAAGATGACTAAACAGCCTAGGAAAAATATGTACATTTTTGTATTACTAAAGACCTTAAGGTATGGTATTTGTTTCTGATAATTTGATCTGTAAATTGATCTAAATTATTTGATATAATTGTCATTCTGCTCTATTCTTTACCATGTTTTCCTACTCATCCTCCTGTCTCCCTCTGAATTGCTAAAAATTGAAGAGTGTCAGCTGGCATATTCTGAATGGCAACCTTTACATATTTTTTTTGATCCCATAAGCACTTTTTCAAAAGCGTCATACTCAAATTCACCTGTAGCACTTGTAGTAGATACAGTGTATGCAGAAACCCTATTTTCTGTACAAAACTTCAGTTCTGTCCTTAAAAATAGGCATTTTTCCAAATATCTTGAGAACATTTTTCAGAAGTCAGTTTGAAAATGTAACCATATGTATGCCTTCACCTAGTCACATTTTCTTAGTGAACTGACAAAAATAAGTTTTAGATAATGTCACACTGTGAAGTCAGAATAGCTGGAATACCTGCCAAGCATTGAGCAGGATGGACTGTATTCTGTCTCCAGAATCAACCACATGGCTGATTATTAGCAAGGTCAAGTTTCCTTGGTCTTGAGAGTTGGTAGGCAATGAATGACAGAGACGAGAGAGGACACGGTAGCTGAATACACTCTGTTATTGTATTGGCATGTGTAGTCTGAGAGAATAAATGAGACATCAAAAGAGAGACACCCAGCAGAGCTGTCAACCTGTCATTTTTACAATTTTTGGTCATAATTTCATTTGGTTAATGTGTTAAATATAAAACACAGAAGCTTCAGTCACACTCAGTGAAGAGATCATACGTTAAAACACTGAAGCTTAGTTGTCAGCACTCAAAAAGGCAGAACAAACCCAACACCTATGTTTCACCTGCATATATAAGTGGGCGCTTATATATATATTCATTTTAATGTTATTATTAGATTTGTATACATATCTGTATATGTAACACGGGAAAAATATTTCCACTATGTTTCTCTTCACCTGTCTCTTATTTCCACCTTCTTTTAACTCTGATTTTACCAGGGCTGCCTAAAGGAATCAACTGATGCCATACATTATCTGAGGATTTATTTCCAAATGTAGGCACTTTTAAGGGATGTCAATAATCTGAAGTATTCATAAGCATGAAAATATGGAAAGCTTTCTGCCATTATCAATGAGTCACTTTTAATTGTTTTTCAAAGTGTAAATGGCAAAAAATTGTATTTTTTTCGATCCCTGGCAATGCCTTTTTCTAGTTTCATATAGGAAAACTTTATTAATAGCATCCGAAACATATGAGATATATGACACATGCTGGGCTAAAAATATTTTTATTCAGTACCGAATTCTTTACCATCTTAGTTCACACATTCATCTCTAACTAGTAGCAAATTTCACGCAAAATATGCATATTTGGATGTAATGGTGATAAAATTATAAGCCACTTTAATTTTCATTTTTTTTCATAGAAAAGTCATTCCATTTACTGGTAGTATTTAAATGTTCCAAACCCCTATATTTAGTGAATAAAAATACACTGGTTTTTTTAATGTATAATGTAATGGTGGCCATTAGGAGAGCTAACATTGTTTTGTTGGACAATGTTTCTATTCTTCACTTTATGGAAGAGAAATCTGTCGTTCCCCACATAGGGATATTTTTGAAGGCTGTCTTTTTGTTTGGTTGGGTTTTTTTTGGTTTTGTTTAGTTTATGGAAGATTCTTTTTGTTGGTTGTGGCTTTTTTAGAGATTTAAATCCTATATATTGAGTGTAGGCCAATGCAAAAGGGCCACCTAGCTATATATACCTTCCCTTTGCTAATGCCAGGAGCAGAGGAAAGAGTATACCAGTATCTATCTATGTAGATGTATACTTATTTGTAAGGGAGACATTAATGCTGTGAAATTATCGCTTAGTTTGCACTAAACAAATATACTCCATAGATAATCCAGACACCTGGAATAGACAGGTATGGCAGAGGTTCAGCCTAAAATAGTTCAACAGCCCTTTTAATAAGGCTGTAGCTGAAGAATGCGAGTACTGTTTCCACTGCCAGCAGGTCTCTCTTTACAATCTAATAAGGTCTACAATTAGTAAATAACTAATTTTATTAAGAATCCATTTGAGCTGTGTGAGTCTTTCAGAAAGCAGTGTGTAGATTCTCTGTTACTAGTGCTAGATAATAAGTTTGTCCACCCATTTAGCTTTCTGAAAGCTGTATCAGTATGTAGACACCTTTCAGTGAAATAACAAGCTGTTGGCTAGCATTTCTCAATAAATGTATGCAGAGAAATAAAGATGAAGAATAGCATATTCTTCTGTTTCCTTATTGTGCTCTATTCAGAACTTATCTGTTTCATCTGGACCTGTCAAAAGCGATGACAGAAACCTGATTAATGGTAGGCAGTAGCCGTGACACCGTTCAAGCGATGATGTTGTTTGTACACAGATGTCAGCAGAGATGGACTGGTGTAGGAGAGGGCGTGCACAGTTCTCCGTCAGGGCAGCAGCAACTGCTGTGTGTGTACTCCTGGCACAACAGGGAGTATTGCTGGGAACTGTTATTAGCATACAGCTCATCTTCCTCACTGCTAGCATGAGGTCAAAACTGCAATCTAGCCTCAAATTACTGCTTGATAGGTTGTACACTCCAAAATGACATGATCCTGCTCTTCTTCAGCAGCAGCATATTTCTGTCTGAAGACCCTAGCTGCAGACTCGCTGCTGTGTGTTTATAGACACCCACTAGCTAACACGTGGTTTACAGTGCATGCCAACTAATGAAAAAGGACTGAAAAATTAAAGATTTTTCTTGTTGTTGTTTGTTCTGTTTTTAAAGGAAATGTTCTAAAAGTTGAGAGATGTGAGGCACTCTCTGAGCAAATTGAGCCATTATACAAAGACTGTCAATGCAAGACAAGACTGCTTTTCTGTGCCCAGAGGGCTGAGATGCAGCAGAAGCACAACTCAGGAGAATGGGAAACTCTGAGATCTGCAACAGATAGACACATGTTTTAGCAATCGCACCAGAATATACTCAGAGGAATCATTATCAACTTCTGTTTGGTCACTAGGTGTATTATAACTGAGTGTCTTCACTGGGGAGGGAACAAAACCCAAAACAAACAAACCCCCAAAAAGCTGGTCATCATCCCTTGAAAACATTTTTCAGATCTCATATATTAAGCCACCAATTATCTTTAATTCACGCAACTTTTCAAAATAGTTTTTCAAAATACCTGATGCCTACTCTAGATTCCTGCTTTTCCTTCTACACTCAGCCGTAATTGATGCAAGTAGCAAAACCTGGGACATCTGGTAAAGAACAGAGTAGAACTTGCTCATTCCATAGGCAGTGTGAAGGAAAACTGATTTCCTGCATGTTTCCTTGTGGAATATTAAGGGAAAATTTAATGAAGTAAACGAATTCACTGCTATAGTAACTGTCCTAAGACAGAGTGCTAAAAAAAAGCCAGGCATGACCTGGAAAACCAACAAAAGAGAGGATAGAAACACCCTTTAGCTCCTCAAAGACTGTGGATTTTTTACAAAACATCTTTTTCGCCACAAAATTATGGATTAGGGCTCAGAGTTTTCATAAGAAGCTAAGAGAGCTAGATATCCCAGTCCTGTTAACAATAAGCAAACTGGACACTCAGTGTTGCTAGGCAATCTTGCAACATCCCTATCTAGAAAGTACAAATGAAAGAAAGCCTAGAAAGTCTTCCAGCTCATTTTTGCATTGAAGAAAAGAATTTACTGTCTGGCATTTATGAAGGCTTTATTTAGCCTATTTCAACTCTTTCTAACGATTTTTAATGTTTGACTTCTCTAAATATTCTGAACTCCTTTTTTTTCTTTATATATTTTTGACTAAAGATTTCATTTTATGTGCTTACATTTTCATTCCTGACAGACAACAGACTATTTATACCCCTCTGATTCTAACACCCTCTATATATTTATCATTGGGTAGCATGTTGTTTGTCTCAAACCTTCTTCCCCCATTCAATTTCTATACATATTTATTTTTATTCATTTTCTTAAAATATCAGTTTCTACAAGCTTTTCCTTCTGTAAAGAAATTCAGGATTAATCTGTGTGATTTTCAAGCTGTAGGGCATAAAAATGCAACCCCACTGACATCATAGCCAATTGCACACCAGCCTAAAGTGTATGTTTGTTATTATTCAAAAAGAACCTAGTTCTTTACTTTTAAGAATTTAGTTTTCCTCTTAAACATTTTGCTGGCCTCTCAGAAAAACAGAACTGTCAAATCCTGATATCAAAATACTAGGACTCAGAATAGCGAGAGAAAAATATCCCTCAATACGACTCAGTCCCAAAAGATTTCTAGTTTATATTTTATTCAGATCAAGTCAGAGATGATTTAAGCAATATTTTACAACTAGTTTTAAAAGTGTTTTCCAGATCTAAGGCCTTATATGATAAACATTCATGCTGGAATTGTCTGACAATAACCAGCTACAAAAAAGCAGAGCTAAATAGGGTGACACTGAGATAACCCCAGCTATTCTGCTGCTTCTAAGATAAAATGATATATTACAATAAAATATACAGCTACATTTACAATTCTTTCTGAGAAAATGAGCAGTAATTCACTACTAAAGAAATTCTACCGACTTTATAATCCATGAGGACTTGAGTGCTCTCTGAAAGAATGCCATGAGAAATCCAAGAAGATCCTGTTACTTAAATATTTCATCACAAGTTATTTGTTATGGATGTGACAGTTTTCATAGTTAGCACAGCAAGCTATCTCATCCAGCAGCACTAAAATGTCCTTTTCTAGAAGAAACCCTGTCCTCAAGTGTGAAAGATATTTAAGTAAAACTTGCAGGAGTGAGGGTGCACACACACGTGTAATCAACAGTGTTTTTTAGTAGCAACCATCAGCTTATACTCCAGCCTGAATTCTGGCTTTTCTTTAAACCTCCTGTCTCTAGTTCTCACTTTTTTAAGGAATTATTTTTATAGTTCCCTTTCCTTTAAGTTGGTTGAGAAGAGTCAAATACAGCTGTGGGCTGAGACATGTATTTGACAGGGAGCAAGTCCAGAAGGGGATGCCAGGGAGTCAGTCACCACATCCTGGCTATGGTCTCAGGCCAAGTCCTGTACTTTAGGGAAGCCTAGGGGCTCAGCTTAGTGTTTGGTCAATTTACTGAATACTTGTATCTCCTAAGCTTTCAACAGCATTACACAATTATCTTGGTATTTGAGAGAGTGGCGAGACTTCCTCTTTAGATGAAGCATCCCACACTGGGCAAAGCTTTAAATAGATTACCAGGTTTAGATAGGATGTTAACGCAGATGTTGATCAGGTATAACAAACCTTATCTTTGTATCTTTCCATGACACAAATAAAACTAGTGGTTTTTTCTCTCTCTGTTACTGTTTGTTTAATCTGAGATGTTAACATCGCAAATGTTTGACTTTGAAAGCTTCTAAACAGTTTTGAAGTTTCAATCTACAGTTGTAAAATAGAGTTTTCTAAAGCTGATGTTCATTCTTTTGATAACCGATGAGTCAGAGAAGAACGTAGACATGGGCTTCTTGCCTGTAAACTTACATTAATAGAACTTCCTTGTTTGAGAAAATTGTTCATAACTTCAAAAAGAGATACTGGCCCAGCTGAAGTGTAAACACTCTCGAGTACCCGGATATGACTAGTTTTGGAAATAAAAGGTATTGACATTAGACATAGTTTAGCTCAGCAGTGTATCAGAACAGCTACAATGAACAGCATAGCATTTCAGGATGCATTTTACTGCTTGTTCCTGGCAAATGACATAGAAAAAATTCTTGCAAAATGTGGAAAGATACAACAAGGTACTGTGGATTACCAGATATATTATGTTATAGTCATACATGATATGACTGTAACTTTTAGTCTGGCTAGAACATTATGACAATTACAGCAAAAATAACATACTCTTAGGAATTATGAGCTAACTAATTACAAATAAAATAGAGAGAAAATGTCTATGCTGGAATTGCTACTTTATTTGCATACAGGGGAGCAGATCAATTTTTTAAAGAAGGTCTGACTCTTGACTGGGACAGAAACCTTCGATGAAGGCAAAAAATACAGCACTTTTATAGATTTATACTTTGCCAAAGCACTGAGATTTATAATTGTGTGGAGGGGTTTATCCCCATGGATCACTGAAGTTACTGGGACTGTGACCTGAAACACAGGGAGAATTGGCCATTAAACCTAAGAAAGAGGAAAATAAGATAAATATATGGTCAGTCATATTCATCATTATACACTTCATTATACTATTAGTTTATATTATAGGTTAAAAAACCTAATATCCCAGCTTTTGTTCTTCCTTTTCCTATTTTTTTTAAATAGAAATTAATACTCTATGGCATTCAGTGTGATTTTATGGTTTGTAAAATCTCTGTTGGAAATCCTAAACATATGGGAAGGTCCTAAATAGAAAATTCTAACGACTATACTGAACTACATTTAGATAACTGAAACAGGAAAAAGTTCCCATTGATTTTCAAAATAAACTTTTTAAGTCAAAGAAAAGGGGGCATAAAACCAGTGAGAATAAGGAAACTGGTTATATGCCTTTCAGTGGAGACTTATTACCTGTATTCAACTATGCATTACATGTAATAATTCCCATACAGATTTAGTGAAAAGACATTAAAATTTGGAAACAAGAAGAACCTTACAGATTATGCAACTCATTTATTATGCCAAAGTGCTGCATGTCCCACATACATACGTCAATGTGACATCAGATTTTGGAATTTTTTTCCTTTATGATAAACAACATAAAATAGATTAATTTTTCTTTTACATGGAAATGTCCATAATTGAAAGTCAAACTCTAAGGGATAAATGCTACAAAGATGCTTGGCTCATGGTTCATGAAGTTTAATATAATGCAAACCTATTTTATAAACAACTGCTGAGTCACAAAAAATTATGTAAATTATATACAGACCAAATTTATAAAATTAACCTGCCCATCTCTTGGCTCTTACAGGATTGTCCTGTACACTGTCTTGTACAGTCTATTTCATTATCATCAAAAAGAGTGGTTAATGTAATCTGAATCCCCCTACAACAAATTTTGCATTTAAGTCAATATAATTTTGCTATTTTAGATCAACTCCAAAATGACGACTAGTGTACTCCTTCCTGGTTCCCCCAATTTAATACAGTTTAAATGAGCATTTACATGGGATAGCACATATCCTTTTTGAGGATCCTGAGATTTGACAGCAACTGCACCAAAAATACTCTACACAATATGCTACACTGAAATCAATCAATGCGGTTATTTTAGTCATGTTTAATGCCCTTTAAATATGCCTTGTGAAGAAATAAAACATGAATAAGCATCTAAGAACGCTTACAGATTAAAATGAACCTGCTTCTCAATATAAACTTTCTTTTTTTATTTTCTTTCCCCCCTAGGGTTTTAACAGCTCCAAACCTTGTGATAAACTGACTTCACACCTTTTCTGTCTTTTTCTCTGCAGCCTTCTCTCCATTGTTTCTTGGGGGCGAGACCCTCATTCCTCCACCAAGGACTGGTTCATTTATTTTTAGATATTCCTGCTATTAATGGCAGCAGATGTGGACAACTGGGAAAATCAATGCTAACTTCTTGTTTCTTTCTTTGTATCTCAGTCTACTGGTGATTTGCATACATTGTCATGTAGTTGGATTTTCAACAAGGACTGTCCTAAATGGTACATTGCAGCAGATTTGCATGACTAACAATAACAAGCAGTGAAGGCTCACAAATGGCTTTGTTTGCTAATTTGTAATGTGGAGGTCAGATATAATGGAATCTGACCTCCAAGGGTAAGAGGAATTGCCCATACGCTGTTCCCAGATTCTGAAACAAAAGCTCTACACATAAAGTGAAACTATTGTTAAAGCACTGTTACATGGAGAACACTTGATTCTTTATTTTTTTGTTTGTTCTGTAAGCCATTTTCTCAAAACTTGGTTACATTGATACAAAATGCAACCAAGATCTGCTCCAACTTTGAAGCTCTGTCTCCGCCTAGATTTACAAACACCAAACCAAACCAAACCAAAAAACGACCAAATTATTGTAGTAAACTCCAATTATGTTTTCAAGTAGCAGTCGAGAATGTGAAATGTCACTTCTCTGAGACAAAATTAAAATTAAAGTCACAAATTATTAATATTTTGTTTGTTTTCTTCAAGGATATTATTAAGTATTGTTTCACTGGGTGAGTGTGTTTTAGTGATATAATTTAATCACTGAGTAAAGGTAAGATTTCCCTTTAAGAGAAGTAACAAATCCATGACTCATACAACTGCACAGGATTATCCAGTTTCTACAGACAAGCTTTGGTAAAATATTTTTCAGTTTGACTTGATATTAACTGGAACCCTAAAACTCAAAGCCTAGCCAACTAGTTGCAGTTTATAGAATTGCGAATTTGAACATCAGAGGATATTACAGTCAGTGACATAACTATAATTATCAAGCTCTATCAAAATACGGAAGAAAAGACAAAATTTTCAAGTTTTACAAAGCTAACTTTAACACGAAAGTTGATTGGTAATCACTTAAAATCCAGGACAAATTAAAAAAAATATTTAGATTTTCAGATATTTTTGAATTTGACAAAGTACACAAGTTATAGTTCTTGATTTGGTGATGGAAGAAAAAGGTTGCTTTGTTCTCATACATTGCCTTGAATATATTTTGAAATAGGTGATTTTCTTTTTGCTATTTTTTTTAAATTATTAGTTACAGACACCTAAAGATTTTGCAGATTTTCTGATTGTTATTTAGGAATCACTAGATATGAAAAAAAAAAAAAGAAGTTTGAATATCAAAGCTTGTAAAATTGCATATTTAAATTTTAACATGGTTGATTTAGTCTCTATTTTTTCTGTATAAGTGAAATAGAGTACCATTTGCTTAATATCTTTATCATTATATAATTAGATTTTTTATTTAATATAATGAATTCAGATGTCTCTGTTTCATATGGATAGTGCTGGACTTTGTTTTGTACATTACTAATACAGAGATTTTCCCATGGCCTTTCACTTAGCTCTTCCCCTTATTTGTGTTAGGGTATATGGATATTCCTTTCATAGTCTTTTCTACAGGGAGTATAGATTGGACAGAGAGAAAACTTGTCAAGTCTGTCCAGCATTTAGGCCCGTTGATACAAAAGCTCCTTTTTCCAAGAAGCTTTTAAGTTTAGTTTGAATTTATGGAGGAACACAAAAGGGAAGTTTACCTCAGTCTAATGTGCTAAATATGATTGGGCAAATTTTTATTAATCACAGACTATTTGATACTGACATTAAATAAATTAGTGTTTAACAATTGAAATGGTGCCTGGGCCACAGGCACTGATTCTCTTGGCAAAGGTTCCCAGCAGATACTTAAACACTTACAAAAGGGTGAGGGGCATGACACGTGGGATGAATTTGCAGCCATTTCTAACTAAGTTGCACCACAGTGCTGAGAGGCAGGTGAAGGATATGAGTTATTTTATACATGCAGAATGGAAAACAAGCTGGCTAAAGGCAAAGGCTGGTTCATGCTCTGGCTCAGACTGAATGGGCCTCTGACCGCTCCTCTGCCACTCCAAATGAGCGTGCAGGCACCATGGCAGATGGAGGTGTTATGTCTTAAGCCTCTTTTCTGTTGCTCTTTTGCACCTCATCCAAGGCAACATTTTTATGAGTACCTTCAAATGAGAGCGAGTCTGAGTGATGATCATGGCTTTCCCTGCATCTGAATTTCGGGTTTTAAGCATCTGCATATCCTTTCCCTTGTCTTCACCTGAGGCTGGAGATGCTGAGGGATGCTTCAAGATCTAGTCGCAAGTACTATCCAAATCCAAGGGTGGTCATGCAGAGGAGTCCCTTATCAAGTACTGTGCATTCATTACTTGTGTAAGATCTGTAGAGCTGACACCAGCAATGGCTGTGGTCCTCAGCTTTCAGTCATACCACTGAACTGTTCACCTGTGTTCCCGGCAGCACGTGCCCCAGACCCCCTTGCAAGAATGTTTCTCCTGACTTTCGTTTTTACGCTAATGTGCCACTCCTCACAGTGCCTAATGCAACATGATCATCTCTGAAATGAAGAACTCTGCTCTGTGGTGACCATTGCCATGCAATGAAAAAATACTGTGACTCCCCAGAGGCTAAACAAAGCAACTCAGTCTCTAACAGTGTCATCTAACAAAAAGTGATCTCTGCCTGAAAGCAGACTGAGGAAGTTGTTTATCTTCTTTTTATTACTATCTTGACAGAAGGTGAAAGAGAGAATATTTATGATTGTACTACAAATATGATTTTGAATGTGGTCAGATAACAATGCAGTTAATTCTTAATATTAATACTTTAGTAATGAAATCAGCATCCTTTTCAAACAGATACAAAAATGCACAGCTTTGCAAAAAGTTTCCTGGATACATAATTTGGTAATAATACTTCACAATTTTGCAAAATCACCTTTCTTTTCCTATCCATTTCTTTAAGTTGTATGAGATAGATTAATTTGGAATATAAAATAGACTTCCTATAAACTTTAAGAACTGCTCCCCCCAGTAGCTGCCAACCACTTAATTCTTTGCCTGCAAAAGACCTAACTGCAACTCTTGAAAGAATGTGTTATGAGGGAAGCAGATTTAGCTATTTAGAAATTAAAGAGCTGAGTATCTTGTATCTATATTTAATTATGTGCTTCTAGACAGTTAAAAAAAAAATCCAAACCTGATGCCTACACTGTGAAACTTTTCCCACAGTTTTACAAGAACTGACAAGGTCAGAGCCTGAGGTGATATGGTTGCCAGATGTCACACTATTAGTTACCATCTTAGACAGAAGAGGTGTAAGTAAGGAGAAGCAAGACTTAAAATAACTCTTCATGTAATGTTTTTCCTGCCAATGCTCTTCTCTCAATATAAGTGCTATTTCTTATTTCATAGTGTTAGGTGGATCTCAATATTTTTATTTAGCAGAAAATAAGTATTTAGATCAATTTATAGTTAAGTGAAAAAAGCTGTAGCTATTTATCCTGTACAAACTGTGTTTTTAATTACCAAGCTTTTCATTTTCACAAGAAAGAAGCCTTTGATCACATCAGATTCAGCAGTGACCTATGATTTCTTTGAACAGAATATCTGTGCAGTCACTTTCAGATATATTTGCTACCTACTTCACTTTAATATATTGTGTTTGATAGAAAGCATAGGGAAGCATAGGTTTTTTTCAAGCAGGGGCAATATTTTTTTCAGAACACCTCTCTCTTTGAAAGTCACTTTCTATACTGGGATGCACATTAATAAATCCTTGCCTTGCTTCATTGGCTTTTGATGCACATTTTCTACAGGTCATTCTTCATTGAATGAAAGCTATATATCTTTAGTAGCAAGCTTGGTAATGTCAAGCTGGTGGTGGTTAGTTGTTCTGAAACTTTCAGAGAAACTGGAAAATTGCAAGTAATTTTCTATACTTTTGCTTCTGTTTACCCTGTCTTTCCAGACTAAATATTCTTATTTCTCAAATAAGGTGTAATATGGGGAACTATTTGACCTGCTGAAAGTTTGCTAGAAGTTACCTTTCATTATAAAACAAAGTTACACTTACTAAAACAAGTAGATTGGCTTTTCCTCTATAAGAAATTTAGTAATGTAAAAAAGAAGAAAATAACTCATAGAAAAAAGTTAACATATATGGAAATGTACATATATTTGTACCTGTACTCTGTTGCAAAAAAATGCTGTTCTTGTACTCAACTAATTGTATGCATCTGCATACATAGGTGAAGGGTTAAAAAAAACCCCATTCAATAGTATTCTAGCATACAACTGTTATTTCTCTCTTTTTCCGCAGCAGAATGGTGGAGGCCAAGGTCTGACACATTTCACAGCGTGGCTAACAACATGGCTAGTGCTGTTACGCCAGTAGACTCAGGAAAATATATATAGTGTCTGGCATGGAATTGATGCAGCAGAAAATGCTAGGCTGGAAATCAAGTCTGTAAATCATTATATCCAATCATCAAAACCACATCCAATCATAGATGTTTAATACAGGAAAGTCTATAAAAAGATCCATTCCTCTTCCAATATGCTCTCCAAATCATCCTTAACCAGACAAATGAGAAACTTCTAGCACCAGGAACAGTAAAAGTTGTGGCATTATTGAACAGTAAATATGAACTTTGAAATAAGGAAATGCGCAGGACTGACTTTGTAACATTGAAAACTATTAAATATTATTGCTCTTTGATGTGTTTAAGTATGGTAAACTATACATAACAGTATCATTCACCCACACACAGAGCACCATCATTAAAAATTCAGGTCAAAATAATAAAGAAATTATTGCATTGCAAAAAAAATAGAGGAAAAAATAAGTATTTTAAATTGACCAGTGTAATGTTTTCAGTGTCATGGTGAGGGAAGTAGACCATGGATAAGACCCTAGTAGACCACTGCATGTAAGTAAATAGTTGTTCTATGCCTGTTTTCATATGGTGTTCATTAGAAAAACAAAAGAAGTGCCTCCAGCAGTTTTTCCTTAGAAGCAGACAATGCAGCTTTTGTCTTTTGAATCTGCATAAGAGAGTCACAGATTGGAAAAACTTCTAAGTTTTCCCTATTAATGATATCTAAAAATAACAAGAATGAAATATGTTTTGATTATCAGATGAATGTTAAAGTGTAAGTAATGCTCTATTAAATTTCATTCTTTGAGAAAAATGACCCTTTTTAGATGCATTGCCTATTTGCTTCGGGCAATCTTGCTAAGAAACCTAACAGTGAATTATCATATACAAATTAAACTTTGATATGAAGGGGGTCCTTAGAGAGCTGGTGAGAACTACCTGCATATAAATAGTCACAATACGGTATGGAAGAACTTAGTGACTTACAGAGTAGTGATAGGTAAAGCAGTATAAATTGCTACAGAGAAATAAAGTCATATAGTGACTATCTCATATGCCAGTAACCTGAAAATTTTCATGGCAAGGCATACATTCACTTTCTATTGCACCAGCGACCAATTAGTAAATGATTGCCCAGAAACTGGTAGTATTAATTAGTGCAATTTCACTGAAATGGATCCATTATCATCAAAGATCAGCCACTTAGAATACCTCCACGAGCAGCCTGAAAAATCTGAAATCACTGAGCGTTCCCAGAAAAGTTCTCCTCTGGCATAAAGTGACTAGTCAAGAGTAGTTATTTTGATGTTTATGAACGACATTTCTTCTACAATCTTTACAGGATTTTTCCTGAAAATGCGTTAGAGCTCTTACTTGGTAGGGAAGATAAATTGAAGAACCAGAACAGCAGTCAGATGAAAAAATACTCCAAAAAGCTGTCTGCTGCTGCTGAAGTCCTATTGAGCTTTGGTCAAAACAAAATGTCTTCCATTTATCCTCAGGTTGTCTTACCTATTCACACTGTAATTTCAGTAAATTTGGGATTTCATGCACTAAGTATGTTTCAGCCTACACTCATCTGGTGTGACTGTAGGCTGCTGATACATTGGTGGTCCTGCTCTTTTCCTTTCCCTCCCAACCTTGTATTGGATCTAGCAAACACATATTGGATCAGCTTGTTGAACTCTCAGAAAATTAACCCAACTCCTTCTCTGGCAGACCCTGAATATGAATAAGGGATTGAGTTGATTCTTCCCTGCAGCAGCACAATCTCCAGGCTCAGTTCAAGGGAAGCATCAGGGTCACACTGCTGGGAGTGGAGACTGAAGAGGTGTTTGCAGATTTGACTGTTTGGTTGAAATGTTTATGACACATCCAATCACACAGAGCATTGTAACTAGTTTCAAAATCACAACCCAGTTTATGGGTGTTGGATTTGCATTATGGAGTGTGGATTGGGTAGGAAGTTAAACACATCTCCTGAAGAGTGCCCTCCTCCTAGCCTGAGAGGTCAAGCTCAAAAAGAAGCTGCAGACTCTACATCACAGAGACCATACAGGCACAGTTACAATACCATCTTTGTCACACATTTAAAAAAAAATAAAAATGTTTGGTTTCACTTAAACAAATAATCCTAAAATGCTGCCTTCATCACTAACTGAAGTCCAAAAAGTTTCGTCTCCTTGCCTCCCATACATATTAAGTGTTATCAGTCACAGAGCTTCTCTTGGTGTTCAGTATGATGGGAAAAAAAGTATGGGAAATAACTAGCCTAGGGTTGGATAATGAAGAGTTAAAAGAGAAATATAATCAATTGCCAAACATTTTACGTTTATGACACATATGTCTCATTAAACTAATTGAACTTTTTGTGAGTCTCAAGTTTCCCTGCTAAATGAAGTTGTATTAATGTAATAGATTGCTGCTGACCTTACTATGAAAACAGTCTTTGATTAAGATTTAATACACTTAAAAAAAAAAGTGTGGGGTAATGAGTAGATTAAATCTCATTGAAATTATATATTTAAGGATAGTTTTTCACTTACAGCGCTGAACCTGAATGCTGTGGACAAAGAAGCTAAACCGTACAACAATCAGTATTCATTGACACCAGTTCAACCAAGAATGAACAACAGTCAGCAATAATTTGATGTAATGATCAATAATGGTAAAAAAATTCTCAAAAATGTAGAGCATTAGTTAAATAGAGCATTTTTACAAGAGCTAACACAACAAAAATAGTCCCTTCTGTTTACATTCATTTACTCTTGATGTTCCATGTAGCTAATTTTGATGTTTTTAATAATGGAAAAAACGTACTTTGACTTCTGAATCTGAATCAGGAAAGTTTTAAAATGAAGACCCATTAATTTTGTCTTTACATTGCCACAGGAAAGATTTACCATTCAGTGGTGTACGTACTATTGCCATTCTAGTTAGAATTTAAGCGAGAGAGAAGAAGCCACAGTCATCCTGAAGTGAACAGCAATTTTGTAAAAGATTTACATAAAGACTTTGTCTCAAATTTGTGCCCATAAAAAATTAAATGTTGATTCATATGTAAGCATCTACCTTGAGTTATCTACATATAAAAATTGCTCCCCCTAGGTATATACTTAGATATTTATGCAAGTTTTTTTATATAAGTTTTCTTATTTTTATGAAAAGTGGGTATCATTATGAAAAAAGTATTATTCTATATTTGTCAATATGTTCTTCTTAATTAGTGTTACATACTATGTTTTTTAATAACTTTGTTTTCCTGTCTTTTTTTTTTTTCCCCAAATCATACAAATAGAGATTTTATTTTCTTTCCTGTATGATAAAACACCCTTTCTGGTGTGATCATAGTGACATCGCATAGAGTTTTTTGTAGCTGTTGGATACCATTTAAATCAACATTTCTCAATTAATGCTTTTCACTTTTGCTAAGTATCCTTCAGCTTTACAATGATTAATGTTTTCCATGCTGCCTATCAACATACTTATAAAAACAAGAGTATGTTTTATTTACAGGAAAGACATGATAGAGGTGAGTCATAAACAAAGAGAAATTTTGTGCTAAGAAAATCCTAACAGAGCAAAAGAGGGTGCTTTCTGAAAGGCACAAAGATCCATGAGGCACCTAACTGATGTATCCAAGTGCCCTTCATGTCTTTGAAAGTCTGCCCTGAATGCATGCTACTTAGTAGAATGACATTGCTTCCATCAAAGGAAGCATTTTCTTTTCTGGAGCAAAATTTGATATCCAGCTAGACTGATTTTTATCCACAAAAGAGACTGTGTTTGTGTATTCACTATGTGAGTACTGATGCCTTTTGCAAACACATTAACAACCTTTTATTTTCCTAAAAGAATAGCTTTATTTATCAATTTCAGCTGAAAGACCTCAGTCCTGGGGTTTAAGATTATGTCATTCTTAACGTTGTCTTTACTGATGTTGATTTTAGTGGTGTATTGAGAAGCACATTCAAGTCCACTACCTTTGCACGGGAAAGAAGATGCTGCAGTGTTATTTTACATCAGTAATAATTTCCATCTTTGTAACAACATTGCATATTCAGCACTGCTCTTTTCTTTTATAAAGTTCCTGCATGAAAGGCATGAGAGCTGTAATACAATCTTCAGCATGTCCAGGTTGTAGTCATTGAGACTTTCTTTTGATTTTCTTCTAAAAGATGCCTCAAGTCACATAAATATAGAGCAGAATAGTATGACTAAAAAGAGTTTTGCTACACTATAATCAATTGTGACAAAATTTACCTCTCCAGAAATAAAAATCAGTGAAATGTTTAAGGGATCTGCAATGCTTTTGTAAAAGAAGAAGGCTTAATACAAAGGATCATTCACTTACTACTGCAGCTCTGTCTTTGGTCACTGAGTAGCAGACTGACAGAATATTTCCTGACTGTTTTGCATACTGAAAACAACCTGCACACCCAATTGTCCTTTTTTCTGAATCTTGTTCTCATATTTTTTAAAAAGTTCAAGGTACTTTATGTGATGAATTTGATAAACTTACTTGTGAAGAACAACCCAAATTTAATGAACTGACTGTAAAGCCTTCTCAAATTTAAGTGTTGAGTATATTTCAGTGAGGTCTACACTTGCATAGACTTGTTCATAAATGCTCTCAGGATGCTTTTGAAAATGATATGCAGAGCCACAGTAGGCTATTTCCTAATGAATTCAATGTTATTTCAGTATCTTACAATGATCTCACTTGTGATCAAGGTCTGTCGAAAATGAGTAGTGTGGGCAATGGGCTTTTCCAACCTGTCTGCAATCAGCTTCACCGCTACTGAGAGATCAGCGTGTATGTAAGGCATTGTAGGTGAAAGCTCTGACTTCATTGAGAAAGCAGGTTTCAGGTACAACAGAGAATTTAATGTCAGTATTTTATTACTTGTTTAGGTAAGAGTAATAAAACAGTGTTTTGCCAAATTGTAGAGGTTGGTACTGTTGATTCCTTTTTGATAGACACGATTTTTCATTTTTGAGAAGAAATATCTTTAAGCATGCTTGTTTAGAGTGCATTTAGAAAAAAAAGTCTTCTGAACTCATTCCACATCAGTATGTAACAGATGTCAGTTATTGAAAGTTTTAATTTGCAGATAATGAAGACCATATTTGAACTTGTGACCTAAATGTGAAAAGTTCCATATGTACCTCCGTAAGCTGTCTAGCTTTCTTCAGCAATAGAAAATGTTATTCCAGAAGGCTGTGAACTGTATTGCTTGACTGATACAGCCCAAAATCTTCTTGTTTTTTACTTATTTTATTTGAGCTTTATAAATATGGATTAAAATTGTTTACAAACTATGTTCAATTAAAACTATGAGCTGCAGGTGCACCCTCTAATGATAAGATCTTAGCAAATGAATCTTGGGGCAACTCCTGATCTAGCTGAGAGCACATTATGTAGTGATAAGCACACGAGAAATGAGAGTACTGGAGCAGCCATGGGTCTACCTGAAGTCAGTGGGAGTTCAGAAATCAAGAGAAATTGCTCATGGCATCACAGGAACACCCCTACAGTGTTGAAGTAAATGTGGATCTTTTCTGTGAACTGAAGGAAAGGATAGTCAAGGCCTGACAAGAACTGCTCAGCTGGCATTGTGAAATCCACTGACTTCCTGCAACCATATATCCATTTTAGGGGGCAGGGTTGTTTGTTTGATTTTAATATGCTTCTGCCTATGAATTGAGCATTTATTGTGCTTTTATGCTTGTTTTTAAAAGGATATTCTTAAGAAGAGGTTGGAAAAGAACTCTTTTGACATTCCTTTTCGTTACTAAGGAAATGGCTGCAACACTTAAAGTCAAAAGGAACAATTAGCTGTTAAACAGAAAGTAGAACAATGTTAATTTCTAGGCACACCTGCTACTACTGTTTTTAGATATTTTTAAATTTAATAAAATCCCTTACAGTGAACATTCTGACCTGGTATCTACACTTTGAGCCCTCTTATAAGGTCTAATGAGCTAAGTATGATTCCTGATGTCTAATCAACTTTTATTTTTAGGTTTTTTAATAAAATTCTAGCTACAGCTCTATGCTTAGTCCTCATATAATTCTAACAGGAGCTAGCTGAATTAAAAATGCAAAATAATATTACCTCTAAAGTTTTCAAAATATTTATGCCTGTAAGAGTAAAAAGTAAGTAATATTCTAACTTCTTTTCACGTTTTTATTCCATCCTCTATTTCTGCTTAAAGATGACAAAGTAAGCTATGGCTTCTTTTCCTTTTAAGTAGTCCTGCTTAAGAACAATAAACTTCTGACAAATAGAATTGTTTAAGTTACCAGTGTTATATTTGAAATTTTTGGGGCTAACTTTTGTCATGAACTCTAGTCTGAAAAAAGCAGTTCAAGTGCAATGTTTTTTGAACCAGTTTCACTCCCTCAGACAGGGAAACCAGAAAACAGAGCTAGAGCAACACATTTGTTGCCGCAATCTCAGGCAAATCACACAAATCTAATTTGATCCTTCAGACCTATGGCAATCCATGACCAAAAGTTCAAAATGTTTAAGTACAGTTAAATGACATTTGGAGTTGTTTTGGTTTGTCTCTGGCACTCACTTTCCAAAATGTTTGCTCTTGGTGATCTCCATACTCCTTGGGCCAGCTGTGAATGCTGAAGTCAAGTCTGCAAAGCCAAGCTCATGAGCTGCGTTGTAAAGGATGATTAAGATACTGAATATAATTAAGTTTGCTACAGGGTAGAATATAATGTTCCAAATAAAAACTGTTTTTGTAAAAGGGTGTAACACCAGTAACCATAAACATTGTTACTGCATATATACTGTACATTTTAACAGAAGAAACTTTACAAGTTGAAGAAGTCTCTGTGAAGTTTCTGCTCTTCTGTTGTAAGAAAAATACAAGACCATAGCCTTCTATATGTATTATTTTGATGAACTAGTATGGGGAAACAGGTGAAATAAGCCTGTATGTACACCAGTGAATTGGCTTTGAGAGTACAGACTTCATATATACTATCTTTGTTAACTATGTCCTGTTCCAGGTCAAAGTCCTCTGGGCCAAGAAGTTCAGACTGATTGTGTCAACAGTGATTATACACATGAGATCTGAGCTGGGACAAGTTCTCCACCTTACCTATCTTTCTGCATCTCCAGATCTATGTGACTCAATGCAGATGTGAAGTAGGTTACAAACAAGTGTACAGGCAACACAGACAATCAATGAGTAAGATGCATAGGCTAACCTAATTGTATAGATCAACTTGCAGCCAACTATAGTCATGACTTATTGTGCGTCTTTGTCAACAGGGAAAGTGGTATTTTATTTCCCTGACTTTAAGAGGAATCAATTTGTGAGGACCTATTTACCCTGACTTTATTCAGTTTTTGGTCCATAAACAATTAAAATTACTCCTCCCTTTCTCCATTACTCAGCAGATTAGAAGTTAGTCCACTTGTGCTGTTATTAGATATGTCATTTTGCCATACTCTGTTGTCTACTATAATTGTTAGATAACTTTGATCTAAGTAAATATTGAGCTGTGCTCTTGCTAAAAAAAAAAAAATGAACAACCCCTATAATCAACAGAAAATTTTGTAGTGAATTTAAGAACCTTAATTTCAGAAGAGCTCATCAATAATTTTTATTTCCCCTTGAAATTAAATTAAACAGCTAAGAGTGGCACTCAAAAATAGGTGTGTTTTAGAAAAAAATCCCAAGTAAATAATCACTGTTTTATCAGGCATCAGCATAACATCTAGACTACCACAACATAACCACTGTATTATGCAAGAGAAGTAGTCTGATTAAAATATAGCACATTATTTATATATATCTATTACAGACAGTTTTAGTAGCTATAAGGAGGTCTTAATGACATCTATATCTTCACGTGATTTCAGCCGTGCCAGTTAACAATGCCAATTTAACTTCAATCTGAGACAAAGGGTTTGTGTGTGTGAAAGAAGTTCTTGCACACTGCACCTCATTTTGATGTGTTTTTTCTCCTTTTTTACACTACTGTTAAACCGGGTGGAAGGGGAAGTCCCTTCAAAAAAAGGGAAAAAACCAAATCAACTTTGAAAATATTTACATAAATTAACTACTATAATGGAAATGGAATTTACCAACAGAAAATGTGCAAGAATCTATGAGAAAACAAAGTGGAACAAGCAACTTACAGTGTCAAAAGACTATAAGTGATAATGCGATACATAAAGATTTCTAAGATATTATAACATAGGAATATAAATATACAATGTTATTTAAAAATAAAACTAAAGGAATACATAAAATGCACATAACAAAAAAGGCTACAAAAATTAAAAAATCAGAAAATTAGGCCACAGTTACAAAAAACGATCAACAATCTATAGTGATTTTGTATAAACTGCTTTTCTTAAAAGCATATGTTTTCCAAGGCCATTTGAACATTTACCATCTAAAAGATCAACTTCCTGTAAAGCATTACAATTTGAGAATTTCAATAAAATAATGACCTTTCTGAAATAGACTTAACAGAACTGGAAAAGAAGGCATTTGCATTCTTAAAATTCAATCACATACAGTTACATGCCTGCAAAGAGCAATAAGAAGACAAGGCAGTAACCTCCCACTGCAATTCAGGCCCAAGAGCCAGGGCCAGAGTAGTTGTTACAAGATGATGATAACCTATGCTAGGCAGGTAGGTAGCAATAAGATGAAAATAGAGATGGTGGACATAACATTGGCTTTGTTGTCAATGAACACTCATAATTAAGGTTTCTGACCTGTCCCTCTGAACTACAGATTTGTATATACACACTCTGGTCTTAAAAGTTATGAAATAATTTGTAATCACGCTTCTGAGTATAACAAATGAGAAAAAAAGACATAAGCCTATCAAAATAGAGAACTCATCAACTTGCAGACCTCAAAGTAATTAGAACTGGGTGTGGAACTCCTGATTTTAGAAGCTCCCACATATAAGGACATCAGATATGGAAAATTTGAATTTTTTATTACTAAACCCAAATTTCTAGTTCTCATCATTTTAAACAAAAGCTAGCAACTGTGAGCCAAGTCTGATAAGTGATACATACAGAGAGCATTAAAACAAGATGTGTGAATGTATGAACAGCCCATTTTAGCTCAATAAGTGTTTTAAGGCAAGAACAAATTTATCTGAGTGATCCTGCTAACATCCTTCTTGTCTGCCATCCAAGATGCAACACCAGTAGCACACTTATGTGAGTTCAGACTTGGTGATAAATTGTTGCTTTTACTAGAATATGGATGTTTACTGCCACATTTTAATGGGAAAAAGTCTATCCCAAACATGAAGCTATATGTTAAGGCTGAGATAAGCCAACACACACACTGGTGACCTATAGAGAAGAGTGCAATTCTCAGTACTCCTCCCCTTTCCTCTAATACCACTCTAAACACACAAACTACCTCTTTGATTTGTGTAGGCTGCGATACTCAACAGGTTGAACTACATCAGCTACTAATTCAGCTGGAAAATATTGTTTGGTTTTGCTTATTCAGTTTGCATATCTGCCTTGAAAGATCCTGGTTTCTCATAAACTGCTTAATGCTAACGACCTGAAAATGCTGTTCTTGTGAACTCTTACGGTGAGAGAGACACCTTCTAAACGAAAGGGTGAGAAATAAACTATTCTACTTTATGTCATGATTTATTGTTAAGTAAATGACCCTCAAGAGATTTTGCTACCTGAGTTGTCTTAGAGAGGACCAATGAGGACTGGAGCCATCATGGAAAAAAAAAAAAAGGTGCATACAGCCAGAAGAAAAGGAGATAAAGAGAAAATTAGGAAGGTCACTACTTGGAGTAGTGATGCTAAATTAAGCCATATTTAACATCATCCCTTCTGAGAAGAAGGTTAAGGTATGTAAGACAAACTGGGTGACAAAGCTACCAAGTGTTTTGCATTACTTTCCTTCAACTGTTCTGTAAGGTTGTCTATCAGTCCCATTTCCACAAAAAGCTAAGTCTTTTGATTGTTAAGACTGACAAAGGGACATTTTCAGACACATAAAAATCTTTGGTCAACACACAGGCTGGAAAACCTCATCATCCAGAACCAACTTTTTTAATAGTGTAGGAGGCTGTAGAATAAGATGTCTAAAACCATCTAAAAATTTGCCTCACATGCAATATAGACTACTGCAAAAGTTGCCTATGGTATAAGCTACCTGAAGGTGGAAAAACATTTTTAGCCCAGTTGGCTTCTTCACTTACAGCTGCTATTTTCCTGCAGCTGCTTCTGAAGACACTGCCTAAGTTAATAATACATATATGTGTAAA
This sequence comes from Campylorhamphus procurvoides, assembly GCA_013396655.1. Lineage (NCBI taxonomy): Eukaryota > Metazoa > Chordata > Aves > Passeriformes > Dendrocolaptidae > Campylorhamphus > Campylorhamphus procurvoides. The sequence goes on from WBMV01002340.1 coordinate 1,092,176, forward strand.
GAAAGAATACTGGCTGGATCCTGAAAATAATTACTTGTTCAAATGCACATATCCAAAAGAAAAGGAGGCCTGAGAAGAAGGTAAGAACATACACACACACAAAGAAAACCTCCTTGTTTGAGGAAATGACAGAACTGCAGAAAAATAAAACCGAAACTTTCCCAGTCAGGGCCTTTCTTGCTTACATGGCTCTCTCTTATTCCCCTTTTTGACTAGATTGCTAAACTAGGAATGAAGGAACCTGCTATGTTGTAAAAAAGTCTTTGGTTCTTTCTTTCTTTCTTTCTTTGAACACCACTGGCAACCTAGAAAGCCACTTGTATTTTTCATATCAGCAGTGTTGGTTTTACAAACAAAAGTTAAAATCCATAAGGTTTCTGCTATGATCCTCTTGAAGCTATTCTTAGTTTTGTTTGTTATACCACTGATAACATGTAATCATAATTTTAAAACAAACAGATTTAATATAAAACACTTAACAAAAACATAAATCATTCTACATACTAATGAAAAAGCCAAACTTTGTATTTGAAAAATAATTTCTTTTTGCAACTCTGATTGAAGTCATCATCTCCTGAAATGGTCCTGGCCTGCCAGAAACTGAGGTTGAGCAGATGCATAAAGAAGACTATGAGCCCTGGATGAAACTCAAGAAAAGCCTTTAGGTCTCCATAAATGCCTGAGATATAAAAATGTTAATGAAATCAGTACTCACTCTGACCTCAAATAACCTTAGTAATTAAACAACTCACTGACCTCAGCCCACAAATACCTTTGATCTCGGTAGAAGAATTCAAGCTGAAGATGCATGTTCTCACAATCTTAAGTTTTTTTTTTAACCTTGAAATCAGTAGTTTCATAATGAATCATACAAATAATCTCACTGACTCTCATGAGACTACATAGCTAAGTAAATTATGCATATCTTTGCAAATCGGGTACTGGATTTGCATCAGTTATATACCACAAGCAGGAAACAAAGGTAGTATTTTACTATCTCCGCATCAGTCAGGAAATGCGACTTGCAACAATTTTCAAGAGCCATATTGTCCTCAGATTTTAATTCTTTGCCCCCTACGAGTCACTTCTGTCAGTCTCACACATCCTAAATTAAGAACTGTTTTGTTGCTCTCGAGTTAGCATTCTCACTTTTTTTTAAAAGGGTCTGGAGGGCAAGCAAGCAAAGCAGCCTGCTTGGCTGAAGTCGCTGCTTCACAGCTGATGTGCTTGAAGTTTAGTGTCACTTTCCTCGTGGAGATACCTATGAAGCAAAGTTAAGCACAAACACCCTGCTTGCTCTGGCGAGACGGCTTCACGCCAAGGCACGTGTAAGGGAAGGTGAAGCGGAGGAGAGCGGAGGGAAAGACCACCTCTGTCCTCACCTTCTTGCCCCCGGGGCAGCAGCAGAACCCGGCCCGACAACCCCGCTGAGGCGAACACTGCCAGCGAGGGGCTGCCTCTCGCCGGGGGGAAGGGGGGCGGGAGCTCCCTGGGAACCTTTACCGATGCGCTCCGGCAGCGCTGGGGAGGATCACACACCGGAGCGGCTGGGGAAGCGAGGAACGGGCCGGGGCTAACAAAGGCCAACCGCCTCCCTCCCTCCCACCCAGCG
>WBMV01002340.1:1094160-1118141 GCA_013396655.1 Campylorhamphus procurvoides
TCCCGCCGCGGCAGGACGGGGCCCCGCCGGCCTCTCAGGGCTCCCCCGCGGCCGCCACGGGCCGCTGCCCCATGCGCCCCGCGCCCACCGGTGCCATTACTGGAGCGGCGGAACTCCGCTGATTTCCCCTCACCCCGCCTTGGAACCCGCCTTCAGTCTGAGGCTTTGGCGGGGTCCTCGTCTCAGGCGGGGCGGGTGAGCGGAGGTGGCGATTTGGGCTGCGGGGGTTTGTGCGGCGGCGGAGCCCCGGGTGTCGGGGTGTTGCGGGGTGTGGGTGCGCCAAGGGCTCCCGAAGGGGCGAGCGAGAGAAAAGCTCCTTTCTGTGACAGGCTGCGCTTAAAAACTTGACTAACAAAAAGCAGCACGAAATCCCCAAACTTTACACGCTTTCATTGTTCCTCAAGCTGCTTCTTACACTCTCTTTCCTTAATGATGCCACTTCGGTCAGAACACAACTGGGCCTGGCCCATGCCAACCCGTTTGGTTAAGAAAAAAGCGTTTGTAAAACAATGAGGTTTTGAAAGGTGCAGAGGATGATGCTTCAGTGAGGTGCTTTGGCTATGTCCTTCTCTCTCCTTTCTTCTTTTGTATTCCAATGTTTTCAAAGTCGTCTTAGTTTGGAACACGATTTTTTTGTGGAGTAGGTTACAGCTTTAAAAAAGTTGGTCACAGAATATACTTCAATCAGGGAAAGTTTCTCTTCCACTTAATAGATTATTGTGCCCTTTCACTGTTAGGTCCCAGCCCCTTTTTTCTACCTGCCAGAAACGTTTGCACCATGTGCAGCCTCTTAATACACCTGTAGTTTAAAAATGCCTGCTGCAGGCCTCCAGAGTGCTGATGCCTTCAGAAGTGCTCGAGGAATAATGCATATGCATGTCTGTTCTGGGTGGAAAAATAGCACTAGTTTTGTTTTATGCTAACGACCACATCTTTCAATTGTAGAAAATATGGAAGGTTTGGTGTAGTTAGGAAATAAATTACATAGCTTGGCTGGAAGACTTTAAAAAACTGGAGAACATGTAGGTATTTTTGGAGTTTTCTGCAGTAAGGCAGTAGTTGTAATCACAGTTTTATGTGTAATTTACTAAAGGCAAATTTCAGCTTTTTCAAAATGCTTGCTTTTATGAAGTGTCAAAGAGTACTTGAATGAAGTCTTCACTTCCTATTTGATATACGTTGGGTTTGTGGCATTGCACTGTGTTTGGAACTGAGTTTTTACTTAAAACAGGTTCATCTGTTGTATGCTATATCAGGCATGTATCACCTATATCCTGAGTTTTGAGATTTTAGTAGATTTTTTTTAAAAGCCAAACTTTAATGACACTAAGCCTTAATACTTAAATGTATGCGTGATTACAGTATAGTATTATATAGACATACCTGCATTTGCTAAGCTGTAAGGCTATGGAGTAGAAAGTGAGAGTCACTATGTTGTTTCCAGAGGTTGTGTGGGCATAACTTCATGGCACTGCATGTATGCAACATCAAAGGGTTTGCATGGATTCAGGAGACAGATGGGTAATTCGAAACCTCCTGAGGACTTGACATACTGAAATCTATAAAAGTAGTGTATTATTTTATGCTATGCTATTAGCTTCTTTGGTCTGAGATGTGAAAGTTGTTGGTAGCTGTTGGTTACCCTTGGAGAGGGATGGTTTGAAGAAATGGTAACTGGTCTGCATTGTTCTGCAAGTATATTTCAGCTCGTAGCTCTTCATAGTACAGTGAAGTGGTGGAGTGAGAGAGTGAACTCAACTAAAAGTTCCTCTTATGAAGCAAGTTAATTATTTCTGCTCTTCTTTATGAAATTTTCTATAGTCATATAGTAATTTGAACACAAACACGTGAAAGACTCATTTAGTTGCCTTGCCTGGGGTTCACTACATATTTGCTATGCTCGTTAGCAAAACTGGGGCCACAGTCCAGAGTAATCCCTTACTTAAGTGCCTTATTTACTGTTGCTTTACTGCCCTTCTGGGCCTGCACAGCACTATTTTGGTAGTATTTGGGTAGCACAATGTGATAACATAAAGTAGATAGAAAGGAGACTGTTCCCTGCATGTGTGTGTCTCAGCATTTTGTTTAATGTGTTAGCAACAAATTAGAGGGGGGTCGCTCAAGCTGTTGTGGTGTTTCAAAGAGGAAGAAAAGATACCAGTAGTAAAAAAGTGAATTTAATGTAATTTAGGAATGCAAATGCTAAAATGTATTGAATATAAATTGGATAGGATTGGACTGAAAAACAGATTTCTTATGCAACTTAACTGTATATTTCATACTGTGAAGTATTAAAGAAATACACAACTTTGAGTTTCCTCTTTGTTGTAGTTTTTTAATTTTTGGAAGAGAAATAATTATATATGTAATGTTCCTTATCTTTATTCCAAAATCTGATTTCATTCCATTGTAGTGTACACTTAATTTTCTGGAAATAAATACCAGTTGTCACAAGACAGTAGTTATACACTTGATACAAAGGTCCGAAGTTCTTACAGCTTTTGCCTCGGTGCCTCCCAATAAATTTGTAGTAGTAGACAAGTAAGTATCCTTTAAAGAAAATAGTTACTGAAATTTTTTCTTGACGGTTTCAGGGGGCATACAGCAGTATGTTTTTTCAGAAAAGTTAAGAAAACTGTGCTTGTAATGAGATATTTATTGTCCAGATTTAAAAAGCAGCTTCATACCCCTCCGAGATGCTTTTTGGTATAGCAGTATATAAAGATTCATGACACACTATAGGTTCCTTCTTTTATTATTTTTTTCTTTTTCCTCTAGAAATAGTTGATTTCTGAATTAAAACACTGTACTATGCATGTTGAATAAATTTGCATGTTAAAAACATTTACTTTACTTTTGAAATAAACATCTGAAAATTCATAGCTTTAGGTTTTTTGTTGCAGTAGTTTTTTTCCTGCTGTAGCTGAATGATCTTAAGCTATTGAAACAAAAACCTGGCACCTACTTCAGCCTCTCCTGGTGATTAAAACCAAAACCAAAACAAGCTGGCCTTGAATTACTGACCCGGATGAAAATGAAAACCTGGCTATAGGTAAAGTGTTGACTGATACGTCAAGCATATGAAGAAGGGTACACAAACTTTGCTAGAGTCTATACAGACTGAATTCAAAAAGGCAACATGGAGCAGAATCTGGCTTAAGTCTATTTATTTTGAGAATTAAAACTTTCAGATCAAAGCATTAGAAATTTATCTCTCCAGTGCCTTAAGCTCACTTAAATAAAAGTTGCTCCAGATATTTTCTTTTGCCAGTTTTCATGATCTTCTCACTCCTGCCTTTGTCATGTACAGGCATGCAAACAATAAGCATCTACAACTCCAATTTCAGAAAGCTTTGAGGTATATAGCTTTGCAAAGCTGACTGCTATTCATTAGTCTGTAATATGGATCTTAGAACCTATCTTTACATATTTTTATTTTTTAGTACAAAATACTCTGGAAATTATTGGTCCTTTTCTGTGTCCTTAACCATTGACATAATGCTTTGGATTGAAGAACTCAGTTGGCTTCATTTATGACAAGAATGTAAGCCACATGTTACCTAAAAAATTCTTCCTTGGTTGCTACATCACCAAAAAAACTATGCAAGTTAAATGTTAGTCTTTATTTGTTTAGAATGGGTGTGGACACATTGACTGACTTGCTCTGCCTCTGACTTTAAAATCCAATGAAGGAATTTGAAAAAAAAGCTGCTTGCTTGCAGGTAATGCCAACCTAAGAGTACTTGATATAGGCAGTTCTGTCTAGGTGCTGCTCTCCTAACATTGCTGCCTTTTGTATATATATAGGGCACATAGAAAGCTCTGTCTTCTGTGAAATCTGCCAAGTGCAACAGGTTGGCAGTTTAAAAAATGCTCAGGTTTGTAAAGTGTGGGTTTTTGGTATCAACACCAAATAATCTTGCTGTAAACTGCTGTAAAATAGTTTTGGATGAGAACCATTTTCTCTGGTGGTGAAGGTATAAATAGTAGATGTTAGTGATTTTTTTCAGGGTTTGTTAAGTGGTTGGTAGTTAAAAATTTAAACAATGAAAATGAACCTATGCCTATTGTTAAGTAAATAATACAGATATGTGGTATTTTTCTTTGTTTCTCAGTGTAATGCATAATCAGCAACTGCATTTGTATCATTTGACTTAGATCATATAAGATAATGACCAGTAAGAGGCGTTGTGTAAGGGTTTGATGGTCTTGAGTTAATGTGGTGAATGCAGCTGGCAGGTAAATTGATTAATTATGGCATTTGAAATTGCAGACTTAATAACTTTGGTATTTTTCCTCAAGTATATTTCGTTTTGCTTAGAACAGTACATAGAGTGCTACTCTTGATGACAAAATTGTTGGAAATGAGGTTCCAGTTGGGCTTGGTTTTACAGTGTGTGATCTCTTGTTTTTCTTGTGTAGTTTTATTCTTAATTAGTCTTGACATTCTCTGGTAAATGTGCTAAAACAGTAGTTTGTAGGAGTCTTGAGTAGGTGATTGTTTTTCCTTCTCCAAAGCAGTCTGCATTCCTCAAATATGTTGAGAACATAATAGTAGGCTACTCCAAATGTTTCTGAAACATGTTTGGTCTCAAGATGTCTCCAATACAGTGGTCAAGCTTGCTTTCTCTCTTTGTTCCTTCTGATTTAGGGAATCTGGTCTCCCCTGGCTTTGCCTCAGTATATTCTACAGGACTGAGCAGTTACAAGCTATAATTTTGGTTATGTTTTTGGCATCAGTAATGGGTTTTAATATCTTTAGAATCCCTTTGCGTTGCTAATTAGGTATCAGATTAGGAGTTGTAATAAAACAGAAACAAGTGAATGACATCAGGGCAGAATTTTGTGATTACAGAAGGTGTGCCTTTGAGGATGAGATACATGGAAGCTGTATTCCGAAAACAGGGTAGGCAGCTTTTCAGATTGATGTTCTTTCAGGAGCGGGTGAGAACGGGGTGAGTGAGGAATTCTCTTTGGATTCACTGAACAGAAGCTGTTTGTGCAGGAATACTGGTTTGGGTGAAACCTGCGCTGGGGAAGATTTCCAAGCTGGAATTTTGGTCAGCCTGAGGAGACTGACTCTGGAATAGTTGGTTTGTGTATTCAGAGGTACGAGTCACTAGGTTATGTGTATGAGCTTAAATCTGGGTCTGTATAATGTGGGTGCCTGGTATCTTTTTATGTTCCTTTCCCTCCCTGTTCTCTCTTCAGCGGAAAGTACATGCAAAACAGTACTGATCCACTGCACTCTGAAACATTGACTTTTCTTCTCCTTTTGGCTTTTGAAAGGAGGAGAGCTGCTGGTTAGTAGTAAGTAATGGTGAGAAATAATAAAATATTAGCCATAGGCCTTTGGCATGATTTTGTGCGAAAAATCTAGTTACTTGGAAAACACTTACATATGAATGTGAACACTCTGCTGTTCCTTACTGCAGGGATAAAAGAGACCCTAAACTGACCAATGGCACTAGTCTTAATGGCAGCCTAATCCAGTGATGATCAGAAGAAGACAGTGAAGGGAAGTTTTTACAGCAGTACTGACTCAGATGTCCTGTGTATTTACAAAAATTAGTGCTTTTGGAATCTACAGTGTTTTACATGCTGTTTGGCAGAGAAAAAAGGAACAGAAGTTCTGTGTATCAGCATTGAAAAGCATGTATCTATTTTCTCTATTCCTTTTTTTTGAATTGCGATAATACTTTTTAAATTTTATTTATAGTGTGTGCTTAAATTTATGTCAGAGAGAAGAGGAGAAAAAGCAGTCAGTGTGCAAGTACATGACTCTTTTTTTCATGCTTGAACTTTGAAGTTTAGCTAGCTTTTGCAGCCCGGCTTCTATACTCCTGGCTCTGCAGAAATTTGACCTTGCTCTGGAGATAGCTATCTTAAGGGCTTCGAGTTTGTGTAACTCTCATAGAGCACATTACTTCATATAGACAGTGAAAATTTTATCTTTGATCCTATGTGTGAATTAATACACCAATGTGAAGTTGCTCAGTGTAAGGCCGTGTTTTTTATGTGTGAGTTGAACATAACATACAGTGAGCAGTCCATTGAATTAAACATCTGCTTACAGTTAATTACTCTTTTTTGCGTTAGGACTGAATATTAGCAAAATCAGATTTTTTAGGGATAGGTGAAAAATTGTTTTCTGCTTCTCTGGAACTTTATTTTAAAAAACCAACCACCACTAAAAAAACCCAAACCCAAACATCTTCCCATGTGCACCAGGACAAAACAGTGTCTGTCTAAAAGCTTCAATTAAAATATTCTCCATCAGATTCACTGGTTGGGGTAGTCAGCCGTTTCTGTCTGCAGGTGATTAGAGCGTAGGTGTAGGAGGCAAAAAAGAACTTCCTGATCTTAATCATGAATAATTAAGAGTCTCTCTCATTTTGACCCAAAATGAAAACATTTGCATGTGGAGTAAGCTTTGTCAGAACTGGTATAGTCCTGTAAAAAGGTTTTATTCTGACAAGTCAGGACTTCATGATAAAGATCACTAAGCAGCTTTGCCTACGCAGTCAAAATTCTGTTCCCATTCTGATCAGTGTCCGAGTTGTGCAGCATTGTTGTGTGTGCCTTCTTCAAAGTACTCCTTGGACTTAAAGGAACTGTGAATTTAGAAATCTATTTAATATTTTGCTTTCTGTTTTAGAGGAAACAAAACGTTCAAGTAATTCCGTGAGATTAGGAGATCATATTCTCTCTACAGGTGTGTTTACCCTGTGTATCTGACAGGGTACTTTGAGCACAGCTATGTCTCCTGTTTCCCATATATGGATAGACTCTAAACCATAAAGAAGATAATTAATTTAGTCTGTTCTTATTAGGCCTCCTTCCAGTGAAAACGGGAAGGGAAATATTTTAAATAAGCTGTGTTTTACATTCTCACTTTCCAAAATGCAGAACTTGGATTACTCTTTGCATTGAGTCCTAAGACCTTTGGAGGGGCAACCGGGCTGAACACATGGAGGTCAGTGGACACACCTTAGGTTGGACTTTTGCTTGACTGATCTGTGTTCTGCTTCTGGAGTGTGTTCCAGGGGAGACTATTTAATTACAGAGGTACTCAAAGAGGAAGATTTCCCCTTGGTCACCCACCTGACTTAGGATCCTCCAGTCTCTAAACAAGGAGAAAGAAGTTGTCTCCCCCCCCTCCACCTCCTGCCTTCTAGTTTGTTGAGTTGCGATGGTGTGTCTGCAAAATAAGCTTTACTTTCTGTTTCACCGATTGGATCTCTATTTCCTGACTGTGAAAGACTGATCCTCTGTATCTGATACTGTTTGACAATCTCAGTTGAATTGTATTCTGTTAAATATCATAGGTGTTCCAAAATAGAAATGAGATACAACTGTATAAGGGTGGGTTCCTTACACTTGATGTATTAAATGCTCTTTTGCCTTTAAAATGTTTTCTCAAGTGTGTATGAGTGAAGTAGATTGTTGTCACTTTCATTTATTTGGATCCATATAGTAGCTGGACATGGGGCTTAGCATCCATGTGATGGACAAAATGTATCTGCAATGAAATATGAAATTAAATATAAAAGTGTGTAGCTAAAAGTTCTCTTGTCATTTGCATGTACAGGTTTCACAGACTGCAAGCAGTACAGGCTGAATTTCCCAGTGATGTAAAATATAAGATGAAACAGCTTGTTAGGTAGAACCCTCATTCAGAACATGAGATAGCCAAGCTGATTTTCCACTTCTGTCCTTTCTGTATGAGGACTGCCCTGAATACCAGCTTTTTGGCTGCTCTGTAGTGTGAAGATCTTTCTATTCCTGCTTTTAAAACTGTTCTACAGAAGTTTAACAGAGCTGAAAAAGAATGGGCTAGATAAAGATTATATGTTATACTCATCTCAGTGGAGTAAGCAACTGCCTTGAAGAGGGGAAACCCGGAGACTGACTTTCTGGCCCAATTCATCCTGCATCTGAAACTCTTGCTGCACAGTAGTGTATCTTAAGAAAAAGTGAGAATATCCCTTCCATGGTGTCTAGGACCACTGTCCGAGTAATTAGAAATTGCAGTTTGATTTCCATTGGTGCAAGCTCCTTACGTGATCCAGAGGGGATACCATGTTCATTCTTCCACTTCTCATGATGTCCATAAAAAGAAGTGGCTGCTGCTGAATTTCATGTGGCATCGTTCTGTGAGGTGGTGATGATGGACAGTTGTAGAACGTGCCTGAGGAGGTAGGTGAAGGTGTTAATCATGAGGTAACCACTGGTACTGTTCTTTTAACCCTAAGTACCTCTGCTTTTACATGCAAAAAGTAAGGCTAAGGGCTACTGAGGAGTTCTTAATTAAAAATAAAACCCAAAAACGTCCTTCTGAAATTCTTGTACTTTCTAGATAAAGCTGCTCACTATATGTGAAGAGAGAAGGGTTTTGGTTCAAAACGGTTCAAGGTCCTCATGTCTGAGAGTTTTAGGGAATCTGTTCTAATATGCCCAAAGTACTTGCAGCTCCTGTTGAGTTTTAGAGCAATTGCTTATGCTTAGGTCCTGAAAAAATAGCCTTAACTTGGACGTAAGTCAGATCTTTTATCTCTGTTTTAGGTAAGATAGTTGTAGTTCTGACCTTTGCAGTTTGTCAGAATGTACTTTGCTTTCAATTGTATTTTTGGAAAGCAGGCCATCAACCTTAGATCTGTTGTGTCACAAGCAGAATGTGGTAGAGGTGAGAATGCTTTGTCCCTTGCTAGGGACACCAGTTTAGCCAGCTTAGAGTTGTGTCATACATAGCTTAAGCTCTGGGTCTTGGCCCATTTGTTAATCTGAATTTACTTTATGAGTCGAACGTTAATTAATAGTTTACAACTAACCTTGAAGGGTGTTTGGTGCTGTGGGTTTTTTTTGTGTACATGTGTTTTTGTTTGTGGGGATTTTTTTGTTTGTTTTGTAGGGTGTTATTGTTTTGGTGTGGGGTTTTGGGGGGTTTTTTTGTTGTGTTTTTGGGGGAAGAAGCGAATTAGTTTTGTTACCTTCCTCCATAACTTTTGTGTTCTGCTTTTATTTTTTTCTGCATATTTTTATATTCTTTGGTTATATACTGATGTGGATCCTCTGCTCCTCATCCTGCCACCTGTCTACTGTAACACAGATCATTCCTTCACTTACTGCTTTGATAAACAAAACAGTTGGACTGAAAAGAATATCTGCTGAATTGTGAAGTTTTAAAGATACTCAGTAAGTTGAATCATGACTAAATAGAGGACAGTGATAGAAGGTATGCTGAAAGGCTGGGTATGTCTCAACAGAATGATGAAACCCAAGGTCTTGTGTTTGACTTACTCTCCATTGTCAGCAAACCCCTGAAAAGGACCAGAAGTTTTAACTCATGTCTTGCAGCATGTGACAATTTGCTGTTGCAGTCAGCTACCGGAGTTGTGCTTTTTTTGTTCTGTTGCCATTGTAGAGAGACCAGGGTAGATTTCAGAGTTAAGTAGATGGGTATTTACTCAAAACCCCAACAGGTCACACCCCATTGCTCCACTTTATGAAAATTCAGAATTTAGGTTTCAGAATTAAACTACCGTAATTTTGCCTGATGGTGAATATTATTCAGCTTATGAATATGTCTTAAAAAGTAGAAATTTAGTTCTCTATGTTCTGACTCATGAAGTGTTGTATAGAGCATTGAGTGCCTGTGCACTAACGTTTAAGTGTCAGACTTAGAGACATTTCCTTAATGAAGCCAGTAATTCTGCCTGGAATTTCAAGTTTGATTGGTGTACCATAAGTAAACGGTAGGACCATACATTTTAAAGGATGTTGGAGAGTAGAATTAATGTAATTACTGTAAACATTTTATCCCATATGTGAGACAAGAAAGAGAATTGCTCAGGCAACTCTTCTGGCTTTTCTCAACTTTTGAGTTCTTAGACTTTGAACCTTAATGAAATTGTCTACTGTATTTCCTATATAACTGGTTCAGATAAAGGTTATAAAATTATTTTTCTCAGTATGCTGGTCAAGAGGGGAAACACAAGGGATTTTACTTACTGAGAGAAGTTGTCTGATTATTTGGTTATTTTAGTGATAATGTTCTAAATTTTCCAGAAAGTAAAATTGTTAGTAAACCTTGCTGATCACTTCAGAAATAAAGATTCTCCAATTTTGAAATAACTTGATAAATAGAAAATGTTTTTAAGTTTTAATATTTTTTTTCTAGTGATTTCTTAAAAGTATCTCCTAAGCCTTTCTCTTTCAGTTGTTAAACAGAAATGAAGAACGAGTCACAGTAACAAACCACTTTTGCTTTTAATGAATGTGGGTGGTATCTTTAAGGTTGGAGGTAAACATTTTTATGTTAGAATGAAACAGTTTTGTGAAAAGTGTCTCTCTGAGAAACGGAGTTGTTTCATGCTACTTTCCTTCTTGGTTTTTGAAATAATTCTGAGTTCCAGGGAAAGATTTTCCTGTATTTTGAATTGTTCTTGAATTTTTTCATGTGTAACACTATAAGAAATTTTGCCAGGGCTGCTCCCTGAGTTGGAACACTAGCTATTTTTTTATTTGTTGAAACTTCAGGAGACTGCATGGCATACAGACAAAAGGAACCTTGCATGCTTGAGCTTTGTTTCTATAGGAAGTAATGCTAAAATAAACAATAGTCTCCGAATGTGAGCTTAATTCTGAACTTTGGAGAAATGACTAGGGAACTTGGTTTCTTAACTAGTAGACTGTACTTTATTTGAGATACTGTATTACCATGTTTTTTCTAGTTGCTCTTATTTCAAGGACTAGAATAAACTTGATTGACTAAATGCAATTATTATTTAAATGTAGCCAATGTCTATTCATTGCAGGACCATCATATTTCAGTCAATGTCTATTTCTCTTTTCAATTAATTTTACTGAATGGGTGCATATACTTTCAAATTATATGTATGTTATGTGTCCTTTTGTAGTACAATTGGTTATTACTTTGTAAAAATGTTACTCTCTTTAGTAAAAAAAAAAAGAAATGAGTGAATGAAATCTATGAGAATTTCACAAAATTACTGTTCTTTCACAATGAATACATGAATAGTATCACTTGCTGTTGTTTGTGTTCTATCAGAATTTTCCACTGTTAGCAATTCAAGATATGAACTGATTTAATGTGCATAAAATAAGCAAAGCCATAGGGGTAGGAATCTGCGAGTTTGAAACTTATTAAATCTTAGAGTTGTATGGCAACCAAATGACTTGATGCAAGGCAAGAATTATGAAATATTGACATTAAACCTCTGTATGGTCTGGAGGAGAGTGGTGGGATCTTTGTGACATCCATGTAGCAAATACATTGTATTTCTCTTTGATAATTTAGTGAAGAAAGTCCCCAAACAATCAATCTCTTCTCCTCTGTGATTCTGAGCATTGCCTTTCTTAACTGTGTCTTTCTCCTCAGCGTGCTTAGAGAGTTCTCTCCATGGGTGAACTCTCTACAGATATTGTGGGAGATATCTTTCCACTTCTGTTTTGCTTTGATCAACACACTGCTCTTGCCCTTCAGCCCATAAATAGGTTCATTTAATACTTCCATTTGTGTAGAGGGTTAAGTGCATTATAAAAGATTGCTGCATCTTAGCTTAAATTAAGAGGATGGAGTGTTATCTTCTAATGAAGGAAAGCTTTTATTCCTATTGAAAATGGCATGGTGAAAGTGGTGGGAGTGATAGCTGCAAAAACATCAGCGATCCTACCTGGTCATACGAGTTCAAAGGGTCATTTAGCCTCCGTCAGGAACTATGCCACAGGAGGTTACTTTGAAACCACAGGTGCAGCCAAAGTCAGTCATGGTAGGTACAAGACAGTGTGAGACTGCAGCGTATCACTGTTTGTTTAGATCTTCTAGGGAAGTTGAGAAACAGGAAAATGATTGTGCATGGCAGAAAAATTGAATCCTCTTGTTCTGTATAGTGAATTTTCAAACAAGTCTCAATTTTGAAAGCTTGTTTCAGCTTGTGTACTCGTTAGACAAATGTCTGTGGAATATAATTGTCTTTTAAAGTTTAACAATATTTGTTTTATTGCTAGTGAAAGGTATTAGAGAAGTAAATTTGGATTATTGCTTTAAGAATTTAATTACTAGGTTTTTGGGGTATTTTTACAAAGGTTTTTATTTTCTGTCAGAATATTTTGAAAATAATTGTATTACCCTGAGATAATTTGTGCAATTTTTTTTTTCTTTCTGTTTTTTATATCTTTGATGTCAGGTGGATGTCATTTGTGGGAATAAAGGTCAATTACATATGTTTCTGCTTTTCTGTCTGATAAGCATAAATGTAAGTGGGAAGGTGAGCAGATTACCACTTGCTGGTCACGATACCTGTTTTACAAGGCTATGGGCTATGAAGTTAACTGTTGGCTAGATAGTATGGCTAGTGAGGTGTTTAAACTAAAGCTTAGGTTGAACTTTGGTTTGTTTTGTTTTCCCTGGGAATGTGATTTTATTGTTCTCCTGATAGGCTGTTTCTTCATTTTTGCTCAGGAGGAGAGTATCCCATTTTGCACCTTAAGGAATGCATAAGTATCAGTAATGTTTGCTTGGTGCTACAGTGTGCAAAACCTACTTCCTCTGTCTTCATTTTCACCTCAGGTGACTCAAGACAGGCAGAAGCAAACATGACCATGACTATAAAAAACTAACAAATTAATTTAGGGAGAATGGCAATATTTAAAAATTATTAGTATAGTGACATGATGCTGTGTCAAACTTTCCAGCAGAAATATGAACCACAGAATCACAGAATATTCTGATTTGGAAGGGACCCACAAGGGTCATCAAAGTCCAACTCCTGGCCCTGTACATGATGCCCCCAGAGTCACACCATGTGCCCAAGAGTGTTTTCCAAAAGCTTCTTGAATTCTGTCAGGCTTGGTGCCATGACCACTCCCCTGTGGATCCTGTTCCAGTGCCCAACCACCCTGTGGGTGAAAAAATGTTTTCCTGATAGCCAACCTAAACCTGCCCTGGCACAATTTCAGGCCATTCCCTAAGGTTCTGTCACTGGTCCCCACAGAGAAGAGATCACTGCCTGACCCTGCTCTTCACCTCACAAGGAAGTTGTAACTGCAGTGAGTGGTAACTCAGTCTCCTGTGGCTGAACAGACCAGGTGACCTCAGCTGCTCCTCCCATGGCTTCCCCTCAAGTCCCTTCACCATCTTTGTTACTCTCCTTTAGACACTCTCTAATAGCTTAATATCTTTCCTATCTTGTGGCACCCAAAACTGCACACAGTACTCAATGTGAAGCTGCCCAGTGCAGAGCAGGACAATCCCCTGTCCGGCTGGTGATGCTTTGCCTAATTCCCCCCCGGACACTGTTGACTCTCCTGGTTGCCTGGGCATTGCTGACTCTGATTCAACTTTCGGTCTACCAGAACCCCCAGGCCCCTTTCTATGGCACTTTCCAGCATCTCATTCCCCAGTCTGTACCTACATCTGGAGTTACCCCATCCCAGGTGTGCAATCTGGCACTTGCCCTTGTTAAATTTCATGTGGCCGGTGATTACCCGTCTCTCTAATCTATCAAGGTCTCTCTGTCTTGGAGGCTACAACAGGTCCTCCCAGTTTTGTAACACCTGCAAACTTACCTAGTATCCCTTCAAGTCCTGGGTCCAAGTTCTTTATGAAGAGCACAGGGCCTAAAATGGAACCCTGTGGAACCCCACCAGTGAGAAGGTTGTCAGTCTGATGTTACCCCAGTCACCGTAACTGTTTGTGTCCGGCCTGTGAGCCAGTTGCTCACCCATTGCATAAAGTGGTTATTCAGCTATGTGTGCTGGACATTTTGTCCAGTAGGATACTGTGAAAGATGTAGAAAGCTTTGCTGAAATCCAAAAGGATTACATCTGCTGGCTTCCCTTGGTCAGCTAGGGGGGATTACCTTGTCATAAAAGGAAGTCAGGTTTTACAAGCAGGACTTTCCCCTCATGAAGCCTTGCTGGCTGTGACTTATGACAGCATTGTCCTTCAGGTGTTTTTCAAGAATAATCATCTCCATAATGAAATCATATGGTACATGGCTTCTCTTTCTGTTTCTTTGTCTATATTTTCCTCTTTCCCCTCACAGTGTTTTCCTTTTTTTTCCTAGGATATTTTTCACTGGTTGCAGGAAATGAATATGTAATGCAGCCTGTACACATGTTAACTGGTTGATGTATTTCTATATTGCCTGTTCGGTACGTGCCCCATGTACTGTGGGGTTCGTCAGTGATGGAAGTTTGGCCTAAGAAGTTGTATGTCTGTTCTGATAGTGGTGTGGGAAAGATCATTCATGGTACCTGTTTTATCTCTCCTCATCAAAATATCTCTTGACAGCAGGCCCTTTTCAGCTGGTTTTGTTCATGTTTTGAAAGTTGCACACAGTGGGCAGTGTTTCTCTGCTTACTGTAGAAATAGTAGTCTGAACTTTGAAAGTGAAACCACAATCAGTATAAGTCAATGTGAATATTTAGCTGTTGTATGTCTGCTGAGTACTTTCCTTCCTTTATTGGGAAGGGCTGGAAAACTGTTTCTCACAATTATATTAGTTACTAATATTAAAAGTGGTGAGATTATTGGTGACCACAAAAATCACTTCAAGAAAATGGTCTGTTTTATTATTTCTGTCTTTCTGGTATGTGCTTTGAACAGATAAACAACATTTCTGAACTTATGCTTTGAAATGCATCGTCATTCACAAAGCTACATTCAGAATTAGTTTTTAGCACCTGCTTCTGTACAATTAGATAGGTTATGTTCTTTTTAACACGTGTTCCAGGATTTAGACATTTGTGGGTGCTTTTTTACAGAAAGAGGCACAGAAATGCAATTTTTTTTGCTTTTTACTGAGTGTCTTCCCTGTTCTTTCTTTTGTTTTCACTATATTAATTTCAAATGCTTTTGTTGTTCTCAAATACGTAGGCACAGAATCTGTTCCTTTCCAAAGGCAGTTTATTATTGTAAACTGTGTACTTGTTTCTATGGATAGCTTTACACAAATCGTAGAGCAAAATTTTTAAAAATGTATTCCTTTCTACAGAACATGCTGTTGGTCCTTATTGCTAAATGAAGTGATAGTTTGTAGAGCATTATAGTTTTGCAGCTTTTCAGACTCCTAACATAACTGTTTTACTGTTTAAGAGGATTGCATAAAAATCCTTTCTGTTATTATGCTGAGGGTACCTTCATATCTTACAATGGAAGAGAAACATTTTTGTGTATCCACCTTCTGTCAGGATGGAGAAGGGAGATGGACCCTTACTCAGAAAGGAATTCTCGTACATCATCTCCCAGGAAGTCTAACCTTTGCTTATGATCAAGGACTTAATTTTTGCTGACAGACAGCCTGCTGCAATGCTGGCTGCTGCAATATTGTGAAATAGTAAAAAATAAAAATAGAGACCAACTGAGCATTATTCTCATTCTTTGTTTCCTTCTGCACAGCTGTGTGAACACTATAAGCGAAGGTTTATTTGCACTCAATGGATGTGATTTCCTGCAACGAAACACATGTACACATCAGTGTGACTTCTCTCAGTTGATTCATCAAAAATTTTCCACTTTTATCTTTTTCAGTGGCTTGGCATTCATAGATCTACTGAGTTATTTTTGTTTGCTCAGTTTCTCCTCACTGTTAGTTCATCGGGGTCTTAAAGCCAAATTGTGGCTTTCTTTTTCCTAGTATTTTTTCAGCATGCTTGAAAACATTCATTAGCAGTATGCTTTATTATCATATGTCTGCTTAAAAGAAAGTGATTAACAGTGGAACTTAAGCCTGTCTCTTAGTGTATTATAAGTATAGTCTACTTGATTATCTGTTTGGTTGTTGATTCTCAGTTTGTGAGAGGTCTGGCAGGAATGGCTGAATTGGTTACTGGCTGTCATCCACCCAGCTCTGCTAGAATTTCCTACTCCAATACCAACTCTGGCATTCTGATCCTGTGTGTGTTCTTGAGCCAATACCGGCTGCTGCTGACTTCAGTTTAACACATGCCAGGCTAGGGGATCTGCGATAGCTCGGGAACAGACATGCATCCCAGTCAGTCATCCTTGGGTAAGGGCAGATGTAACCTTGGCTGAGAACTGTTAGTATTAGTAACTGTTTTTGCTGTTGTAATGATGAAATTATTGTAGTTACAGGACTGTATATACACATATGAACCATAATAGAGATGCCATTTAACAATCTTAGTTACTCCCCAGAGGAAAACTGCCAATCAGATAGAAATATTCTGTCCTGAAACCAAATATGGGAAAGAAGAACAGGACTTACTGCAAGCAGCCAGGGATTAAGTAGTGTTCAAAGAAAAATAAATAACTTAATAAAAAAATAATAAAAAAGAATGGAAATCCAGATGGTAAGGGGCATCCTTTTTCAGCAGCAGGTCAGAGGCAAGCAGTCAAGGTATTTGAACTTTTTCAGTGGCTCTGTTCCTGGTTTTGCATACATTTAATTCCACTAATGGTGGTGAAGAATAATACCTTTGTGTCAAGTTTTTATTATTATTGTAATCCACTTTTCTACATATTTCCAAAGGTGTACTTTGCTTATTCTCTTCTAAAGATTGCTAATGGTGATAAGGCTTACTGTGTAGTATGTTAGAACATTAGTGCTCATGGACTGTTTTTAAGCTTTGTAGAAGGAGAGAAAAATAGGAATGATATGACTAACTGACATACTGTTGGTTGGTTTGTTTGTTTTAAATTGTAATCTGTGTAAAACCTGTTAAATTACATTGGCCTCTAGAGAAGCTGACCATACTTTTCTCAGCTGCTCAAATCTTAGATGATAGAAATGTAAAATTTTGTAATAACATCGACTCTGTGTTCAGGTCTTTGATTAGTTACCTTGAAAACAGAAGGCTTTAAGTACTCTTGATATAAGTATAATGTACTGTCAAATGAGCTTCTCATCTATTTTTTCCTTGTTCCAATTTTACATGATGGTTTACCTTTGAGCTTCTCACTCACTAGAAAAGCAGGTATACAGGTCAGAAGAGCTTTTATGAAATTTGCCATCATATTAGGATATTGTTCATCC
Organism: Campylorhamphus procurvoides; assembly: GCA_013396655.1. NCBI lineage: Eukaryota > Metazoa > Chordata > Aves > Passeriformes > Dendrocolaptidae > Campylorhamphus > Campylorhamphus procurvoides. The sequence continues at coordinate 1,111,182 of WBMV01002340.1, forward strand.
ATTAGTAAGCAAGCCACTACTAAAACGGTGTTTGTTTGTTTGTTTGTTTTCAAGGTATAAGAGTATGCAATGGAATTTAGATTGCTTCATTTAAAGACTCTTACTAAAAAGCTGTACAATGTAGGAATTTACTTGAAGCTCAGGGAAGGGAAAAACTACACCATCTTCAGTATGATATTGGCATGTATAGTGAAAAAGCCAAAAGCTGCCTTGTAGTGTGTATGTTCTATCAGAAACTGATGGTGTTTGAAATAGATATTGAACCTCTCTTATTACTTAATGAGTGTTTTATGTGTAGTTTCTGTATCCGTACAGACTGAAACTGCAAATACATAGAAGGAAGTATCTTGAGTCAGTATTGTCTGTACTGGTTTGAAGACAACTACTAGTGATATAGACTTCAGTATTGATATAAAGTTGATGAGAACAGGTATGGAGAACAGCTTTGTAGTAATTCACATTAATAGATTTAGGAACTTCAGAGAAAATTTAGACACAAATTTCCAAAGTATAGCACTTGAAATCTGTATTACCTTAAGGTACTGGTTTTGGCATAGTCTTCCAAAAAATGCATGAGTGTATTTCAGTGAGAGTTTGGGGGCAGCAGGAGAATGATACTTCATACTCCTGCAGATAATTAGACTAACCTCCATTATCTGACTGCAATGAGGACCCAAGAATGCAGAAAACTTTTACTTTCAAGATATTTTTAGTTATTTTGTTAATAATTGTTAAAATACAATAAATTGAAGTTGTAAATTATGTAAGTAGTACGATGATTCAGTATAAGAATAAAGATTATATATTTCTAAGGAACAGCCAGACTCTTCATGAATGATGCAGCTGTTGGTTCAAAAAAATCAAGTTAAATGCTCAACTGTTTCACTTTGTGTAAATAAGTAAGCAGATTAACATTTGTTTTAGGAAAGTTACCTGAAATAGCACTGATTAAAAGTTCCAAGTAATTTTTGTGATGGTATGTTTATTAAATTTTTTAAGGACAGTTTTTTGTTTCCAATATGATGTTTTCTGTCTGAACTCTTTAAAGTTAATTCTAATTTATTTCTACAGTAGTGCATTTTGGCAGCATGGTTTATAGTACTTGTCTCAGGAAATGAGTGTGCCTATCCTAGAAGTATGAAAAAAGATAAGAAATAATAAAGACCCTATAAATATAATGAAACTTTTTGTTGGTGTACTTCCGTGAACACTTTCAAGATAGCTATGTGATTGCAGTCTACTAAGACCATTTTGTAGCATTAAACTGAAACTACTCTGAAGTGTTGGAATATTAAAACTAGATTTGCAGAAACTGATTGATACATGTATTTTAAAAGCTTTTATAGTTTTTCATACATCAGTGCTGGCCACCATAATAACTAATATATGATTGCATAGCTCCTCAGATTTCTGAGAAGCAGCCTGTAAAGTCAAGCCTTAGCCTTAATTATCATCCCTAATAGTTGTCACAGTTGTATGTGGTTAATAAATGTTCTTCTTCTTCAAAATGAAGAGTACAAATTTAGTTTTCATTATTTTTTTAGGCACAAAGGGAGCATGGTGTATGCTGGGTAGTAATCTGGTAGTTTTTGTCCAGAGGCCTCTATTTTGTCAACCTGCATAATATTAAAGATTCCAAGATGCAGACTTTGCGATGAAAGTTCATAAGTCAGAATCTCATTCTGCCTCATTATTCTGTGCATTAAGATCTTATTCTCTTTCTGAACTTGATTAATCTCCTGTTTTCAGTCTGTGTGTTCCAGGTGTTTCTGTATGCATAGCAACCAGGCTTTGGGAGTACATTGGCATGGTTCAGTCTGTTTATAATTGCAAATGCCTGCCACAAAAATTTCTAGAGGTGTCTTGTGTTTGGCTGTCTATTCACTGTACAGCAGATGGCACTGGAAGAGCACATCAGTGGACAACTTCAGTAATGCTGTAATTTGTGCAAAATACTCGCAAAGCTGTTCTAAGGTTTGTAAAGAAGTTGCGTAGTTCATTTTAATGTATTCCAGGAAGAGGTGCCTGCTGGGCTCCTTGGCTTCAGCTGTTTTATATGTTGATTGTGGAAAGTTCTATACCTGCAAGTGTATGAGTGTATCATCCGCTGAGAGCTGTTTATACAGCATGTTTAAACATATTGATATGCAATTCAAAATTAATGATATTCTTTAAGTGTGTGCAAAGAAAGAAGAGTAGCTGGATCAACTAGGGTATTTGACTTCAGAGTGTGTTTGTTTTCTCCTGTCTTGGATAAAGTATCAGGTATCATAGAGTGGATCTCCTGTGGAAGACTCATTTAGAGACTTGCTCTGATCAGTCGGTGTCTTCAGTTTGCTTTGGAGAGCTTTGACCAGGATTGTCACTTGCTAGATTTTTATCATCTTCTTTTGCATGAATGAACTGGACTTCTGGATAGATTTATGTGGTTTATTTGCTTTGTATTTGAGCATCAAACCTTTCTTATATCCTTATATGAATTTTTACAAGGATACAAGAAATGAGTCATGCGTTTCATAGAATATACTAAGTTGGAAGGGACCCGTCATCAAGTCTAACTCCTGGCCCTACACAGGACACCCCAAGAATCACACCATGTGCCTAAGAGTGTTAGCCAAACACGTTAACTCTGTCAGGCTGGTACTGTGACCATCTCCCCAAGGAGCCTGTTCTAGTGCACAACCATCCTCTGGGTAAAAAACCTTTTCCTGATACCTAACCTAAACCTCCTTTGTCTCAGCTTCATCCTGTGTCCTTGGGTCTTGTCACTGGTCGTGAGAGTGAAAAGATCAGTGCCTGCCCCTCCTCTTCCCTTTGTGTTGCAGACTGCAGTGAGGTCTCCCCTCAATCCCCCTTTTGTAGGCTGAACAAACCAAATTACCTCAGCCACCTCTCATAAGGCTTCCCCTCAAGACCCTTCACCATCCTCATGGCCCTCCTTTGGACGGTCTCTAACAACTTAATGTCTTTCTTCCATTGCACTGCCCAAAACTGCACACAATATTCAAGGTGAGGCCGCCCCAGTGCAGAGTAGAGCAGCACAATCCCCTACCTCAGCTGGCTGGCGATGCTGTGCCTGATGTCCCCCTGAACACGGCTGGCCCTCCTGGCTGCCAGGGCACTGCTGACTCTGATTCAACCTGGTGTTGACCAGGACCCCCAGGTCCCTTTCCACAGCACTGCTCTCCAGCTTCTTGTTCCCCAGTCTGTACACGCAACCAGAGTTGCCCTGTCCCAGGTGCGCAGTCTGGCACTTTCCTTTATTAAACTTCATTATGGTTGATAACTGTCCCTCTCCAGTTTATCAAGGTCTCTTCATGGCCTCTCTACCTTTGAGGGAGTCAACAGCTCCTCACAATTTAGTGTAGTTGGCAAACTTATTTAGTATCCTTTTCAGTCCTGCATCCAAGTCATTAATAAAGATGTTGAAGAGCACTGAGCCAAGGATGGAACCCTGCAGAACCCCACGAGTGACAAGTTGCTAGTCTGATGTAACCCTGTCCACTGTAACTCTTCATGCCCGACCTGTGAGCCAGTTGCTCACCCATCAGGTAACATTTTGTTCAGAAGGATACTGTGGGAGGCAGTATCAAAAGCTTTACCAAAGTCTAGGATTACATCTACTGTCTTTCCTAGATCAACTAGGTGGGTTACCCTGAAGTAGATAGAAGGAAATCAGGTTTTACTTTCCCCACGTGAAGCCATGCTGACTATGACTGATGACTGCATACTGAAAAACTCCAGGTGTTTTTACGTACCTCTGAGAATAATCTCCATGATTTTACCAGGCACTGAAGAGAGACTGACAGGCTTGTAGTTTCCATGGTCCTCCTTCTTGGCTTTCTTGAAAACTGGGACAACGTTCAGCTTCCAGTCAGCTGGGACCTCTCTGGGTTCCCAAAACTGCTGAAAAATCATAGAGAGAGGTTTTGCAATGACATCAGCCAGCAAGTTGAGGATTCTGGGATGAATTCCATCAGGCCACATAGATTTTTAGGGATCCAGCTGGAGTAGGAGATCTCACACAACTTCAGGGTCAACTAGGAGTTGACAATTCTCGCAGTCATGGTCGTCTTGCTGAGGGCACTGAGACCCCCCTTGGTCTGTCATGCATGTTGAAGTCAGAGGCAAAGAAAGCATTAAACACCTCTGCCTTGTCACTGTCCCTGTTTGAGAGGTGACCTTCCTCATCCCTTAATGGTCCAATGATATTTTTATACTGCCTGTTGCCATTAATGTATTTGAAAAATACCTTGTTATTGTCCCCACATTTCTGGCCAACTTCTACTCCGGCTGAGCTTTGCGTGAATTTTCTCCCTACTGTGGCAAGCAGCATCTCTGTATTCTCCCCATTTCACCTAACCTTGCTTTCTGTAGGCATACACCTTCCTTTTTTTTCTTTATTTCCAAGAGTATATCCCTGATCAGCTGAACTGACCTTCTGTCCCTTCTGCTTGACTTCCAGCATTTTGGAATTCCCTGCTCCTGTACCCTGAGGAGGTGATGTTTAAAAACGGCAAAAACCTGCAAAAACTTTTCCCCAGGGGACTTTACTTATTAATTTCCTGAGCAGCCTGAAGTCTGCTCTCATGTCCAGAGCTGAGGTTTTGCTGGCACCTTTTGTCCTGTCAACAGAGATTTTAAACTTGATCACCTCATGATCAATGTGGCCAAGATGGCCACCCATCACCACTTCGCACACGAGATCCACTCTGTTGACAAGCAGCGGATTAAGGAGGGCATCTTTCCGAATCAACTGCCTTAGGACTTGTACTATAAAGTTGTCATCCAGGTTTTTTAGGAATCTTCTGTGTGATGCTTCTGGTTGATTTTGGGCAAGATGAAGTTCCTCATAAGGACAAGGGCAGTTGATTTTGAAGTGTGGACAGTCATGCATTTTTCTTGATAAAGATATTGGCTACTAAGGTAGGTTGACAGATATAAAACACTTTTTTCTCCAAGAGGCTCAGTAGTTGCTTTCAAGGCAAAACATGCTGACTGTCCTGTGTGCTGCCTTTGAGATTGATCTGTTGAGATTATTTTTAGATATTGGATTTTCATCTGTAAAAAAAACTTCACATTGTGATACAGAAAGACTAGTTTGTGACTAAAACCTATTTTTTCAAGTGACTGGTTTAATCTTTTAGTTATGGAGAGGCTGAAGCAATATTCCTTCAGCCAAATTTTAGGTAACTGATTGTTTTGAAACACACCAATGACAAAAGATGTGTGAGCCACACAGTTTGGAACATCTTCTTTCCCCAGTCAGCAATGTGGTAATGCTCTTTTAGTTTGTCCCTAGCTTAGAAGGCACATTTTACTTTGTCATGTTTGTTTGGTTTTTTATGGTTAGTGCAAACAATATGTATTTTTCCATTAGGATGGGGGAACATTTCTGGAGAAGTGGAAATAGTGTCAGCTTGTGGATGTCAGTCAAGGTAGTTGGAGAACATTGTGGATTTCACAGGTGGAGCTAATGTGAAGGTTCCCAGGCTTCTGGTACACAAAAGGACAGTTAAATTTATCAAATGAACCAACATTGATTTTGTCAGTTTAGAAGCAGCACAGAATTCTGAAGTTGTAATTTTCATTCATTTTTTAGGTTCATTTACTTACGTATGATGAAAAGAGTACTGTAAATCAGTAAGATGGCAAAACCAAAATGGTTTGGGAATCGAAGGTCAAGATATTTTGATTCTCCTTTTAACTGACATGTAACTCTCCCTTTATCTGTGCTTGTAGGAAAGTAAAAGTACTGTTTTAACTTTTGAAAAGTCATACTTGTATCTCAGTATCTACTTCAAATGGTGAAAGTGGAATATGTAAACTCAGGATTTCATGACTCCTGGTACAACAGGCATCATGTTAAAAGTGGAAAATAAGTAGTGAACATCTGGTAAAATACTGCTTCTGGCTTTTTACAGTTTTAGTATTTGTTTAGAAAGAAATTGCTTCTTTGTCTTTTGTTTGTTTAGGAAACAAGTTTTTTGGGCATATTTGTTCTTTGCTGGTAGGAAGTAAATCAGTTTACATACAAGAGCAACCTTTCAGTTTCTCCCCGTTGAAAGAAAGGAAAGTGCTCTTCAGTTTGGTAATTAAGGAAAGGAAATGGGAAAAATTGAACATACTCTGTAGATGGACTTGTGAAATATCAGAGGTTACGACTAAGTCAGAACAGGCCTTTGAAATAGGAAGATACAGATAGTATAGGGAATTTGAAAATAGGACTAGGGTACAATTCCAAGTAAATCAAGCTTTACTGCTTCTGCCTTTGAGGAAGCAGTGCCCAACCCTCCAGCAGCAGGGCTTTACTTAAAAATTTTCAGGGTATTTTAAAGTTCTGAATCACGAATGCCTCACGTTGCCTTTTATTTTGCTTTGAATATGATACTTTAGCCTTTCTGTGTCTGACGACCATAAAAGTTAGGCTGGACAAGAGTAGTAGCCAGTAGAGGACTGCTGTTTGGTTATAGAAATCATTCTCTTTACATGCCATTTATGTAATTTTTGAGTACATATATAAGAAAACTGTATTGTTTAGTTGAAAAACTTATTTCAGTTCATTGAACTGTTTTTCTCAGTTGCATGTATTGTGATACCATGGGAGAGAAGTGGGAAGTGTGTACGTAAGGGCTGTTTTACTTCTCCCTCAGTCCACCAAGACTGGAAGATTTCTTGAAAAATTCAGCTTGCCATACTTAGATTGGAGCCAGGCTTGCTGCTGCAGTTTGTGCTGCTAAAATCACAGGTGTTTGGAGGTATGTGGAATAATGGCTACTACTATTAGTACCTACTTCTGTGGCAGTAGCAACTTTTGTCTATTTCTCACATTATTCTTCTCTCTGCAGAGCTGTTTACTTTGGAAGGTCTGACTAACGTTAGAAAGAAACAAACCAAACCCCCTCAGAGTCCCCCCAAAACAGAGCCAAACCTCAAACAAACAAACATAAAAAAAAAAAA